>PVIJ01003838.1:0-127696 GCA_004024925.1 Scalopus aquaticus | reverse complement strand
CCAGGTGATGAGGGGGTCTCCGATGACGGGTAAGTGGGCGTTACAGGCACAAACAAACTAAGACAGGCATGGTCGCATTTTTATAATTACAAAAAGGGGGAGCTGTCGGGAGCGCGCCTGGGCCGCACCACCCAGCCGCGGGAATCCCCGCCCGGCAGCTGCTTGGGGCATGGCTTGGGGCGTGATCACCTCGTGTCCCGGCTTGTGCAGCAGGGTGTACACGTGGACAGCGCACGGATTGGGCGCTGGGGCTGACATTTACCGCCATTGGCCAGCAGGGATTGACCTTTGTACGGATTGGTTGTTTGTGCTTCTCCTTTTGCTGATTGGCTCGCTAAATGTATAAATGTAGAGGGATCCCGGAGGGGAGGGAGAAAGAAGAAGAATAGAAGAATAAAGACTGCAGGTTTGCTGAAAGATTGCTGCCCCGTGTCGTCCTTGCTGGTCAAACGCGCGACAGTTTAGTATTTCAGGGTAAAGACTATTAAACTTCAAATATAGAATCACAACCTAGCTTCATTCATTCTACATAAGCTCATCTCATAACCGTTTTATAGTGATAGATGCAAGAGACTCCATTAGGTGCCTTGGGAAATATGATTTGCAATGCCATACAAACTTGAATTTTAAATAACACAATTACTTAAGACTTGTATGTATATTTTTCAGAAAGTAAAAAATTAATCTATAACATTGTATATAGAGAGAACAGTGAAGCAAGAAGATATATGGGTGGATTCTAGATCATATGTAGTCTACATACTTCAAAGAGATGAGTGGCTCATTGGACTAGATGTGGCTCATTAGACTAGATGGCTAATGGTATGAACAGCTATCTTCAGTCTGAATGCTCAATAAAATTCTTTTGCTAATCTTGTTTGTAGAAAGTCCTATCTAGTTATAGAAAGTCCTATGTCACCTTCCTGATGTACCCCTTCATGGTTTCTTCACTAATAATACGACCCAACTTCTATTCAGACTGTACTTTTATTCAAACATGTGCTTAGCCCTCTGCTTACCCTTTATCAGGCAATCCTCCCAATAATTTGGAAACCTAAGTATTTCCCTTATCCTAATTTTACAGAAAGGGGACAGAGATTTATTTTTAAATATTTGTCCACATGTACTCCACTGGTTATATTACATCCAGGTTTAAAATTTATTTCAGACAGAAAGCTGGAATAGGGACTTTTCCCATCCACAGGAGTTGGTCAAATCCAAGTACACCTCAGGGGAGAAATCAAATACTGTCCAAAAATTAACAGTGATGGAAGATAAAAAGCACTTCATCTCAAAAAAAACTTTAAAAAATTAAAGAGGGAAAAAATTCATTAATTAATCAGTTAAAGAGCTGACATAAAGTTAAAAAATTCAAGATTATACAGAGACTTCATGGTATTTGAGATCCCAGATGACAAGTATCATAGCCTTTATGATAAAGGGTTAGCAAAATATTTGATTTCTCTAAGGACAAATTCAAAGTTCATGTATATTCTATTTCCCTTATACCCCCTCCAAGGGAACATCAACTGTATTACAACTAATACTGCTTAAAATAAAAATTATCCTTTCCTTGTAAAATACATCTAGACTGTTAGAAGAATATATGGAATACATTCTTGTCTTATGCTTTATACTTCTGAATGCAATGATTCTTATAAGTAGAAACAACATGTATGGAAATCCGTGTGTGTGTGTGTGTGTGTGTGTGTGTGTGTGTGTGTGTGTGTGTGTGTACTATCGAGACTTCTAAGCTAGGATGACTCCCATGTATGGGCCATCTCTTGGGATTCAATGTGAAACCTGTGAGGATGTTCTCACCAAAGAGAAATGTTTTCTACAGACAGGTGACTTTCAGTTATGAAATTTTATGTGACTTTTTCTTGCAATTTTGTCTCTATTTTTGGTTTTCTGTTACTATTTACTCATATGTATATTATATATACCTATATATCCAAATTGTCTTTTATAGTCTTACTTCTTATTTTGAAATTCTATTTGAAAAATATAATAATTAAACTTTGTATTTGTCAAAGACAATGCAAATAATCAGTGGCACAAAACAGAGAATACAGAATATACATTGAGGAAAGTGAGAAGCAATAGATGATCGAATTCAATTATACTACATATGGCGAAGTATTTATCTATTCATTTATTATTAATGAAGTACCATTGTTTTATGTCATTGTTAATATTTTGACAATATAGGATTTATCCCCACAGGTGTCTTTCATATTTTTATGTAAAGTCATATTATAATCTGTGTCTATCAGTTCTCATATTGTAATCTCAGTGGTTCTGTTTCCGTGATTTGTTGTTTCCACTGTCACATTTGGTATTTTCTTTTTTTTTTTCCTGGTCACTATTTTCAACTGGATACTGATTGCTACATTTGAATAATTATTGGTAGGAATAGCTGAGACTTCGGTTGGTTTGTTTTTACTCAGTTCTCCCTGAGACACCACCTTTTACACCAAGTTCAAGGCTGAGACTCTGGCTCTCCAGAGCTGCAAACTGTACAAGACTTAGTCACTTCAGGCTACCCTGATCCTGAGGATATATGTGAGGTGTATAAATCAGAATTCTCACCTGGACATGTTCTGGGCTTTGACTGAGGCCCCTGTTCCCAAAAGAACACTAAATCTACAGGCCAGGTCTGTTACACCTCCTTCCGGCTTACCCAATTCTCTCATAGCAAAAACATATTGAGTGTTAGATCCACTTCTCTGGTTCTCACAGTTTATCATGAGGTAATTTTTGGTTATCTTGAAGGGTCTACTGAGGATATTTGAGACATATTTAACATTTTTATAATTTGCTTTAGTGGTGGTCACCATGGGATTGATTAAAATCACCAAGTTTGCCATTTGTTGAAACAGATAACTCAAAGGTAATTACAGGCAAGTGAGTGGAAGATCAGACATGCACAGACATACACCAGCAGTGCCACATTGACAGGAAATGTCCAATCTCTAGCATCCTTGCTCAAACACTACCCTCCCATGAGGCCTGCAC
This sequence comes from Scalopus aquaticus, assembly GCA_004024925.1. Classification (NCBI taxonomy): domain Eukaryota; kingdom Metazoa; phylum Chordata; class Mammalia; order Eulipotyphla; family Talpidae; genus Scalopus; species Scalopus aquaticus. The sequence goes on along the minus strand of PVIJ01003838.1, from coordinate 124,678 downwards.
TGGCACTCTGGCCCCTCACAGGTGAGTCTTCCTTACTCTACTCTGCTTTCTCTTTCTACATGGCTCCAGTCCTTTCTAATAGTCAAAATCACTGACTTGTAATTAGATAAATTATTTGAGGGCAAATCTTCGGCTGCTTTTAACATTACTCACCAGATTCTGTAATACAGGATTAACTCAGCATAATTTCTGAATGTATAAAGAACAAAAAGTTAAGAAAATGATGAATGTCTTTGAGTTTGTCAAGATGGAATTTGTGTCTGAAACATCAGGGAGGAAACAGGAAAAGTAAACAGCATGTTTCTCATCAGTACACAGAGGTTTATTGATCTTTTGTGGGGAAATCAAGAGAGACAGTCTCGTTCCACCCAGGTTCCTGACAGGATGAAGTTTAGCCATGAACAAAACTCTCAAAGGTTTTGCTCCACTCAGTGTCCGCGGAGTTCAAGAATTCTGCTCATTCCCACAGAGAAATCAACTGTTTTAACTAACAAATAACAACTCACCCTTCTTTTCTGGGACCCAATGAATGGTATCTGGAGCCAGAGCCCAGGAGCACATGGCAGAACTTTATGGGTTTAACAAACCCATCCCCAGCAGATAGCTTTCTGTATCAATTTTCTATCTTTTCCCACATTGACATTTTCTCTTAAAACTATACCTATCACACTCATGTTAGGATAAAGTGTTAGTGAAATGGACACAGTCTTAAAGGATGGACTCTTCTATGTGAACTGATTTATGTTTCTGGTTCCAAATGTAACCTCAGTTTGTAAAATGCAGCACATCACGTGTCTTTGATTTATAATTTGATATCAGAAAAGATAGGCCCTACTTTTACTAAACACTGCACACTAGATAATGACATATGGAATGATATATTTCAACCACAGATGCATAGTCACCTTTTATTATTAAAGTTAGGGTATGTTATATAAAATACTACAAAATAACAGCCTTTAGTAAGAACATAGTTTTCTAGCAAGCTGTCTCTTCAGAGCACCCTTAATTTCATTGTTCCTGAGGCTGTAGATGATGGGGTTCAACATGGGGATCACTACCATGTAGAACACAGATATCACTTTGTTCTGGTCACTTGAGTAGCTGGACCTGGGCATGACATAGATGAAGGTGATGGTCCCATAGAACAGAGTGACGGCTGTGAGGTGGGAGGTGCAGGTGGAGAAGGCCTTGTGGCGCCCCTCAGTGGAGCGCATCTTCAGGATGGTGATGAGAATGTAGATGTAGGAAACGCTTATGACACCAACTGTGACCACAATGATGGAGCCAACAGTAAATGAGGGGACCACCGTGGAGATGCTGACATCGGAACAGGAGAGATCCACTAAAGGAGCAAAATCACAAAAAAAATGATTCACTTCATTTGGTCCACAAAAGGACAAAGAAAAGAAGGCTATGGTATAGGAAGAAGCATTGAAAAGTCCACCTACGTAAGCCACTACCAGTAACTGAACACACACTGGTGTGGACATTTTGGTGGAATAAAGCAGTGGGTTGCAGATGGCCACGAAGCGATCATATGCCATGGCAGCCAGAAGGAAGCACTCGGAGGTCCCAAAGAAAACTGCTGACCCAAGCTGGATGCCACATCCAACATAAGAGATCATATTTCTCTCTACCAAGAAGTTTACCAGCATATTGGGTGTGACAGAAGAAGAAGAACCTATGTCAGTCAAAGCCAAGTAGCTCAGAAAAAAATACATAGGATGATGGAGCTGAGAAGAGATTCTGATGAGAATGATTGTGCTGAAATTTCCAGATATGGTCACCAGGTAGATACAAAGGATGATTACGAAGAGGATGACTTGAAGGATGGGGTCATCAGTTAGGCCCAATAAAACGAATTCTGTTACTGCAGTGCGGTTCCCAGCCCCCAGGGAATCCATGAGATAATGTAGCTGCTACAACATGGAAGTGTGAAGAAACATTACAGTCAAAGCATTGTATATTCAATTGTTCTTTTTTCATCAATACATACATGCAAAGTCATTATAAGTAAAGATATCCAAGCATAATTTCATATTTACATGACAGCCTTTTTTGAATTTTTATCAGAAGTACCCAAAGAATATAAAAACACTAATTTGAAGTGATACTGTGCAGTCTTATGTTCACTACAGCACTTTGTACAATAGCCAACTTATGAAAACCACCTAAGTATCTAACAACGCATGATTGGCTTAAAAAGATGTGGTGCATTTACAGGGTGGAATACTATTCAGCTATAAAAAGGTAAACTCCTGCTGTTTGCCACAACATGGACGGAATTGGAAAGGATTGTGCTAAGAAAAATAACCCAAAACGAGAAAGAAAAATATCAGATGATTTCTCCCACATGTGGAATATAGAGAAACAAAACAAAGGAAATGAAAGAGCTAAACCAAAATAAAGCCTAGAATTCAACTGCAGAATTGAAGCCACTAGAGGGAGAGTGAGTGGGACCAAGGTTGGAAGGGAGCCCAGTGATAAACCATAAAGGAACATGGGTGCTCTGAGGTGGTGGGGTGTGCTAATGCACATCTGAGGAGAAATGATCCTACACTTCAGAATCATACATAGTAATATAAACCAATATTAGCTCAAATGAATAAATTAATTTATTTTAAGAAAATAAATAATTTTAGCAGAAACTTCCAAAAACTTCCTTCAAAGACTGCCTATTTTTCTTTTAATATTATATTCCTTTCAAATACACACTTGAAGTGAATTTGAGGTCAAACAATGAATAATATAAAACAGGTGAGGCAATAAAGCATTGGTCAGTATCACAACTGTGTGTGTGTCTGTTTGTATAATGGTAACAAAGATTTTAATAATACCTAACATCAAGTACTACATACATACTAAATGATAAAGTGCAGGGTCAATATACTTATATTTATAAAGCATGAATGTATTCATAAGTAGGTTGTCTATTTTATTGTCATAATATATTAACATTCCATGTTATCTTATGAATTAATAAACTAAATCAGGAGAGGTTACGCAACAAATGGTAATGTCAGAATTGGAAACCCTAAAATGCCGACTGCCCATTCCTTAGTAAACAAGCAATAAATAAAATTACATATTACTACTATGATGTCAATACAATTGACAATCAGTGACCAACAGTCCTTTAGAACTTCTGGAAGTTACACATAACAGAGGAACAATGTTACTTACATATTTCACAATATCAATTAAATAATCACAATTTTTAAAAAGGAAACATAAAATTTATTAATCCAGAAAGTGTTTTTCAAATGGGGTTATTTGAATGAGGTTATTTACTGTAGAATTATTGGATTTTACTTTAAATTTGTAATTCATAATATTTTTTATTAAGTAATTTATAATGTCAATGTAGTCACTATGCCAGAGTATTATTCAAACCATAATTAAAATATATCAAATTACTTCCTACTATAAAATTTTTGTAGTTGGCATTTTTGTAGTATGAACTAAAGTTATTTTTAAAAAACATGTTGTTGAATAACAGTAAACTAAAAGCTGAAAATGGATCACCCAACTTGGTGCCTGGTTTACCCAGTTTTACCTCCAAATTTTACAATCTTCTGTACTGAAGTTTCAAATGTATTAGAGCCTTCATGCTAAAGCATTGAAATTGTAAATGTCTTTCTGCAAAGACATTCATATTATTTTTAAATTCTTGAATCTTCAATTTTAATCTCTAAATATCAATACATTTTCAGAGTATCTCAAAGAGTGAATTTATTAATATTGTTGTGGAGTGCCAAGTTTGGAAAAACCGTGAGTTTCCATCTTATGGGTAGATAGACACGCAAGGAATCCTGGCAACCTAGATTGTGCCTTCTCATTCATAAGGACTGATGGTGGTATCAGAAACTAAAACCAATACTTACCAGCTAATTGCTGAATTACATTTTCCCTGTTTCCCAAGCATGAATGGTGAAAACAGACATAATATTAAGGAGGTTAGTGCTCATAAGTGCTCACAAGTGGTAAATGAAAATCACTACATCAGGTTTGTTCAACAAAAGCCAGAATCTTACCTCTTGAAATAAGAACTCACTCATCTTTCCATAACAGAACACTGTTTCTGTGGTAATATAGCTTTCTTTTATTTTTGTTTGCCTTTAGGGACAAATCTCTGAAGAGTCAAGAGATTCAATGTGATTTCTCAAGCATCATAGAGCATAATTATGTATTGAACTGGAACCCAGGAGTTCAATTCACACAAACACACAAACTAATCTTTCAGGAATCTGACAATTCTCAAGTGGTCAATTTACTCAATTGCTTTTATCTAGATGTCTGCATTTACTTATTTAAACTTCATTTAATATTATTACAGAATATAACAGTAATATAGAAAACTCTTGGATTCAAGTTTAATTTTTTGATTAAGAAATGCTCAGTTTAAAAATCAGTTATAAAGGGCCTCCCTGGCGGCTCAGCGGTTAAGCGCTGCGCTGTGGAGCTGTCGGCAGGGGAGACGCAATTTCGACGCCCGGCCAGGGAGAATCCCACATGGCGCGGCAGACCTCTCCTGCCTCGCCCGCTGCTCCCCTCAGCAGTGTATTTCTGATCTGCCTGTTCTGCTCCCCGCTCTGTCTCTGGTGAACCCTCTCGCCGCCCCATGCCTCTGGCCTGTACCCCAGCTTGTATGTATAAATAAAAAGTAAATCTTTTTAAAAAATCAGTTATAAAAAGATAACTTTATGTATTCATTTTTATTGTTAAGTTTTTGTACTGATCTAAGAAATACTATTATACATTTTAAAGGAATATGAGGTAGAATTTAAAATAAAGTTGAATTTCATTTTTTGGATTTTTTTATTAATTGCATTTATATATATTTATATCATTGTTCATTTTTGTACAACGTTTGCTTTCTCCTCTCAGGTGTAGTCCACGCAAAAATCCTATCATCAGTTCACCTGTGCACCATCACCATAGTCCCTGTGTTCTTCCCTCCCCTATTTTGATCCCTCCCCCTCCCAATCCCCTTCAGAATGTATTGATTTATAGTTGCCTGTTAATTTTATTTATTGTAATTATTTTTTTCCTGATCCCTTTTTTAGTTCCCCTATATTCCTCCTATAAGTAAAACCATCTGATTTTTTTTTTCCTTCTGGCTTATTTCACTGAGCATAATCCCTCCCAGTTCCACCCATGTAAAGCTGAATATTAAATAACAGATCATTTTGAAATATTTTTAACCATTATCGCTACAGTAAAAATAAGTTTTATTTTCAAGTATAATTCTTGAATGTTGTAGAGAACTGCAAAGTAAAAAGGGGATTAGATGACTTGCAGATAAAGAAGAGTCTCTCAATTACCTCACACTGTTGCTACCTGAGTAATGTCTTATGATGTAGATATGGTGATGGAATACAGGGGTCTTTAACTCTAAGTTCAGTTTTACCTAATTCTCTTGATAGACCTAACTTTAGAATTTCCTATCTCACCTGAAGCCCCACATTGAGGATCTGCGGTATACTACCAACAAAACAATGAGGACCAACATTCACTCCAAACTCACTCTGCTAAGAACTATGCTTATACACTTAATCCTCACAACGAAGTAGGTAGATTGATTTAGGTTGTTCTTATTAGCATAATTCCTCATTTTTTAATGGAAGAATTAAATTGAGGGGTCAAACAACTTGTATTGGGTGATTGTGAGAGTTCTAGAACTTGTGCTATGTGATTCTGACTCACATTTTCAGATTTTCACCTCCAGGGCTCGCTAACCATATCGTCTTTTACCTCCTATCCGTTCTCTGAAACCTAAGACATTCCAGAGAGACATTAGCAGCCTGCTCAGTCCACAGGCAATACATGCCAGATATGGAAGCAGTTGAAATTCCCAGGGGCAACCTGCAACCACTTTTCTGAAGAAGACACAGATGGCCAAGAGGCTCATGAAAAAATTCCCATCACTTCCCATCAGGGACATGCAAATCAAGCCACAATGAGATACCACCTCAAACCTATGAGAATGGCCCATATGAAAAAGACCAGCAAAATCAAGTGCTGGTGAGGCTGTGAAAAAAGCACAATGCACTGTGGTGGGGGGGCGGGTTAAGGGTGTTTTGATGTTGGGTGTGCTGCACTGACTGCATTTTTACTTTAGCTATGATGGAAAGCAGTGTGGAAATTTCTCAAAAGATTAATATTGGGTTTACCATGTCACCCAGCAATTCCACTCCTAGTTATTTACCGAAAGAATACAAAAACACTAATTTGAAAGGAAACCTGCACTCCCATGTTGATTGTAACACTGTTTACAAAAGCCAAGCTGTGGAACAGCCTAAGTGTCCTTTACCCCACCAGGACACAGGCACTGTCCATTCTGGAACCTGAACTGGGGCGCTGCCCACAGGACACACAGTTGTCTGTTCTCAGAAGGTACTGCAGGGCCTTCTGCAGGAAGGGTCATAGGCAGCAGGAACAGGTGAAGCTCAGGTGGCATCAATGGGGAAAAAAGGTAGAGAGGTGTGAGTTGCCCCCATTTTTTATAAGCTGGTCCCTGCTTCACCCAGTCAACACTTGGTAGAGGTTTCCTGGTGCCCTCAGTTTGCAGGAAGGGAGGAGCCATCCTGCTCCCTCCTGCCTGTCTTGGGCTCTGGTCTGCCCTCTCCATGGTCTTCTCCATGCCCCCCAAGCCCTATTTAGAGCTCACAAGCTGGCGGACCCTGGGGACTATGCAGACCTGTCACTCTATAACGATGTCAGTCATCTGGGTTTCCTGCAGTGAGTCATCTGGACAAATGTCCAATGTCAGAGTGGTTGCTGTTTACAGATACAACTCTCAAGGGACAGAGACCATGTCCCCTGCCAGGACCTCCTATTTCAGTGACCCCAAAATCCAGGGACCACGGTGGGCTGATTATGAGACACCTTGACGTCGACCTTGGTCCAGGGCCCTGGGCTCTCGTGGATGTGGCCCTCCTGCATGGAGGCAGTTATGGCAGTGTCTGCCTCTGTGTCAGAGGGCAGCCTAGCCTGGTGAGCAGCAGCTCTGCAGGGTGTGGTCACAGATGGGACAAACAGCCAGTCAGTCACAGTCCCACAGGGATCCTACTCGCAGGGCGCAGCTCAGCGCCATGTAGAGACAGGCACTGGGAAACATGAGGGATGTGGGGTCAGGATGAAATGAGAGGCAGAAAATGAGGTGGACTGCACAGGCCTAGGGATGCGGCTGTGGCCGGGCAGGACAGGAAGCCAGCTAAGTCCCGAGGCCCCATGAGGTGAACCTTGAGGCTCTGCTCTTTGCCCAGGGCCGCAGCAGGACTCAGCAGCGCTATTACAAGGGGACAGGTGTGGTTTGGCCCAGTCCAGTATGGGTCATGCTCAGAGGTTCCAGTGAGGCAAGAGGAAAAGAGGGGCCAGAGTGGTGGAAGGGCCAGGTGGGGTGCAGCTGGGGCATCTAGTAAGACGTGCACAGCAGCGACGACCCTGTGAGGGGACCGGGCAAAAGGCCCCCGTGCACCTGGCTGCAGGGGCTGGCAGTACCCAGGCAGCCCTACCCAGGACAGGGGGAGGACACTTCCTGGGGGATGGCAGTGGAGGCCCAGCCCACCCCTTCACGGAAGCTTCTCAGTCTGCTCCAGCACCACAGTGACAAAGTGGAGCCGGGTCCAGGGAGAGTGTCGTGGGATTCAAAACAGTGGGCACTGTGCTTCTGGCTTCAGTGGCCTTGGGACTTCCTTCCAGGGAACATGGGTCTGATGGGACATGTACAGGCCTCAGGGCCAGAGAGAGGGTAGTGTTGGCTGCACAGGGCACCTGAGGAGGGGTGCAGTGGGGAGACAGCCCTCCTCCTCGGTGAAAATCCATGGAGCTGTAAATGCCAGACATGAACTTTATTAGTACAAACACAAAAATGCCCACACTCATCCAATGGGCACTGGAGATATTCACATTTCATTCTGTGGACTTTCCCAGACTAAAACATGAGGAACCCTGAGATGGCCCTGCTTGTCTGGCTCATGGCTTCAGGCCTCAGCTCTGCAGCAGGTAGGGCGGACCAGAAGAGCTGGGGCACCAGCAGGAACACCTCGTCTCCCTCCTAGGTAGCAGGCCCTCTCCACTTTGAAATTTCAAAAATACTTGAAATTTCAAAAACAAATTCTAATTTCAAAACAATTAGAAATTAGATGGAAATGGTGACTTAATCTACAACCCAGTGTGAGCACCTGCCCAGTCCTCATGGTGGTCACCCCATGGGACACGCTGCAGGACTCAGGTCCACAGCAGAGTTGCCACAGAGGGGCGCTGGAATCTAACACTCCACAGAACAGGGGACTCAAGTGAGCTGAGTGCTCCACTTTAGACCTGGAAAGGGCAGCTCGAACGCCACACCCCAGAAACCTGCTGGCCCAGGGGGCTCCTCCGCACATATCCAATGGATGACCCTACACAGTCCACAGTATTCATCAGAAACTGAGCAGGGATGTAGGTTCCCATGAACCCCAACTCCCTAAGAAGGTGCAGATGGGAGGCAGTTCCCTCGGAAGCTGCTGCAGCTCTGCCTGCTCTTTGCACAGTGGCCCCTGCTGAGCCCAGCTGGGTCCATCGCAGGGGCCCAGCCAGCCTCCTGCAGCCGTGGCCCAGGTGCCTCCCAGTGCTGCATGGTGGGTCAGCCCCCCCCTCCACCCCGCCTGCTCTCAAGGGGGGACCCCCAGACCTTGGTGTCCTGTCACCCCTCACGTGAAAGGACACCCAAAGACTGTGGTTAGCCCAGGGCTGCTATGGCACCTGTGCTGAGTCAGGGGCTCTGCAGCCCACCAAGGTCCCCACCCACCCTGTTTGGTCTGTCCGGGCAGCCTGAAGGCCGAGATGCGGGCGGGGGATCTCTAGTCTTTGGCTCCTGCAGGAGGCGGCCACTGCCGCCCCCGAGCCAGGTCTTGGGGTGCTCCTGTTTCTGGAGGAAGACGCATTCTGGGCGCTGGAAGACTCCTGACAGATGACACACACACCATGCACAGTGGGTGGCCGTGGCTGCTGCATGTGTGTGCAGACCCCCGCAGTTGCCCTGGCTGAGGGCCCCACCAGCCCACGCCCATCAGGGAAGGGCTCCCCCATCCCCAGGCCTCCTCCTGGACCTTCAACCCCTGTGGCCTCAGCTCTCCTTTGTCCAAACAATTCTTACAGCCCTGCAAAAGGATTCTGACCAACAGGCCAAACAGCCCTCAGGGCCCAGGGCCAGAGGAAGCAGTGTCTCCCTCACTGCCTCAGTTCAGGAAATGGCCACGCACCACCTATCACCCACCTGGGGGTTCCCATGCCAATGTGGGACTGCGAGGAGGAGCACATCTGGGTCGGGATGTCTGCCTGCAGCTCACGTAGGGGCACTGGACAACATGGGGCAGCAAGTGGAGGGGTGGGCGGGGGACATCGGGGCTTTCTCTATTAGCTTGGGCTTCAAGGGTAGGCCTGCGCTCTGGGAACCACATACCAACCAGCGCTGGAGGGCCGTGGGCTTCTGAAGCTGGGGTGCTGAAAGTTCACCTGAGGGGCCCGCCAGTGCCCCACCCCATCTCCAGGAGCAGGCTCCTATTTCGGGGGCATGGGGCCTTCTGGGTTTCATTAGCCGTGAGTGACCCAAACTGAGGCACTTCATGACCGTAGCATCGATCTAACACTCCCAGACTAAAACAGGACATGGTGAGCTGACAGTGCTTGGCCTAGTTCCCCACTGGGCAGCGGGCAGGGTGGGCATCCTCAGCCCAGTGCCCTGCCAGGGCCCATGAGCAGGGAGGCTGGTCGCCGCTCGGGAGGGCCTTGAGCACTGTGCCCTTAACTTAGGACCAGGAACAGCTGCCCGGTCGGACCTGTGGGACACGGTGGCTCCTGCAGTGCTTCCTCCACAGGGTGAGGCCTGCCTGAGGGTGGCTGGGCATGGCTCATCGGGAAGTCCAGAGCTGGGGTGGCCAGGTCAGCCCGGGGTGTGGACGGGCCCTTGGACACACAGCACCGAGTAACTTCTTTGCGATGGGAACTGTGGGGGGGAACTTTGGGGTGGGAACTGTGGAGGGATCCCGGCAGCCCCCAAGTTAGCAGTAGAACTGTCCGGCCTTGTCACCCCTCCTAGCTCACGGGGATCCCATAGTCCAGGAGTCCTCCCCCCACAAGCCCCTGAGGGATGAGATGTTGACTCAGCTTGGGTCGGTCATGGGAACCGCAGAGCCATTTGGGGGTGCTAGAGGTACAGGGGCCCGCAGTGTGGCCTGCAAACACCGTCCTACTGAGCTTGAGGCTGTGGGACGCCTTCATCCTCTGTGGGGAGCAGGTGCTGACTGGCGTGTCCTCACCATGCTCAAGGTGAACAAGAGTGTGCACTGGGCCAGCACAATGTGGGCACACAAGGGTGTGTGGGCACTGGGTGGCGAGTTTGCAGACCCTGCAGAATATGGCAGGAATGAGGGGCACTCCGAGTGACTTCTATGGTAATGACTGTGCCCAGGCCATCCTGGACAGAGCAGAAGAAACAGGTGCCCTGGATGTGCCGGGGTTAGGGGGATGAGGTGGGCCTGAGCCCCCAGCGGGGGGCCATGACCTACACGCTGCCTGTCCCATCTCAGCACAGGCTCGGGCTGCCCCGGGAGGGCGCACAGGAATCCTGCACAGCACTCTGGCCCAGCCTGGGGCGTGCGGACGACGGAGTCCTCAGGCACCTTCAGGCCTCCATGTTCCACCTCAGCAGGCTGGACTTGGACTCTCCCCCCCAGGTAGGCCCTGGGTCCCTCCCGTGCTCCCCCTTGGAGCAGTGAACCGAAAGTGGTGGTCCCAGGCCCTCCCTTCCGCTTCCCCTTCTCCTTACGGAGCTGCAGGGAGCAGGACGGACAGGCCCTCAGACACTGGGGGCCAGAGCTTGAGCGGTCAGGCAGAAGCCCCCGGACACCAGGAGCCCAGGCCAAGGACCTCCCCCGGGAAGGTGCGTGGACTGGGGCAGAAGCCGACCCTGTATGCTCTCTTTCAGCTTTACCTGAGGGCCGGCCTGCAATGCCACTGCAGTAGCCTCTGCACAGCCAGGTCTGCAGGCTTCTCCCTAGGGTGCTGGCTCTGGAGATAGGAACCCTTCCTTCCAGTCATCCATGAGGTTGCTAACTGGTTACCCGAGTCAGTGCCCTTCTTCAAAGACCACAATGCCTCCCACCCCTCTGTCCTGGCATGGCTCACAATCACCCCAGCCCTGGCACACCACCGGGGCCATGAAATCCCATCCTCCCCAGTCTGGCGGCAGCAGGCTGCGAGGCCCTGGGTACCCCTCCTGTCCAATGGTGCCCGCAGTCCATGGCCCACCCAGGGTAGGGACCGACCCCAAGTTCACGGAGCCAGGACAATGCTGCCACGAGGCCCTGCGCCTCTGAAATGCAGATCTGAGGGACGCCTGGCTCCCTGGGGCTGATGCCTGCTGCCCCCAGCCCCCTCAGCGTGAGGACCCTCAGCCAAGCTGAGGGTCAGTCGGGCCAGCTCCCCACTACGCACACTTGGGTGGCGGCAGTCAGGCTTTTCTCCCTGAGCGGCCACCAGGCCACAGCATTCAACTGTGCTGGGCCCACTGGGGACCCCACACCTCTACTCTGGAGCCTGGGAGGCTCACCCTAGGTCACAAACCCCCGACCACCTTAAGTTTTCAGACCAAAATACAAGACTGGGCTGTTCCTAAGCACGCTGTGCTCTGCAGAAGGTGCCAGACACCCAGAGGCAGAGGCAGCCATGTGCCTGGTGAGCTGCCCACACCACGGCCTCCCCACCTGAGCCAGAGGCCGATCAAGACCATCCACGCACTACCTTGAGGCTGTGGGATGCCTGGCCCGCTGGGCCAGCACGGCGACAACAGGGCTGACGGGCGTGCCTCTGTTCAGTCCATGACAGTCTGTGCAAGCCATGGTAAGAGGGTGGGGGACACCTCTGTCCCCTGGCCTGACAGGGCTCCTATGGCCCTTCCTTCCTTCCTTCCCGCCTTCCCCTCTTCCCCTGACCCCGCCCTGTGCAGTCACACTGAGGACCAGCAGAGGCTCCAGCCCGGACCCAGTGCCGCCATCAGTCAGCAGGCACCTGCAGATGCTGCACCGGCCATTCACCTCCAGGGTCTCAGTTTCACACCTTTTGCAGCTGGATCTTCCAGGACCTGGAAGAAAGGGCTGGCTCAGCAGGGAGTCCCTCAGGGGCCCAGCAGGAAGAACTAGATCCCAACCCTTGCAAGCATAGCAGATCCCAACCCTCACCACTGTGCACCTGCACACAGAATGGGGACCTGCTCCTTGCTGCCCAATGCCCCCACCCCATTTAGCAGGTGGATCTTGTGCTCCCCCAAGAGAATAAGACAGGGGTACCCCAATTCTAGTACCAAGCTTGAGGACACTATGCCCATCTCTCATCTGAGCTACTACCCTTGTCTGTAAGAGCCCACTAGGCATCAAGGCCGAGGACTCATGGGGCATTCTGGGAACAGCTGACTGTTGCCCCAGGGTCACTGCCTCAGCCTGGCTCAGGGCAGTTCTCTCCAGGGACCTCAACTTCCCCCTGGAGCTGTGTCAGCCCAGACCCAGGCCCTGGCCTACCTCACTCCCACCGGGACCCTGAGGGGCCCAGAGTCAGAGGCTGACTTGTGTCTGGCCAGCCGTGGGAGGGGCCTCTCACCGGGCGCTGCTCAGCCCAGGTGTCCGTGAAGGGGAGGCCATGACTGAGGACCAGCTCCTGGGCCCGCTGAGACGCCTTGGTGGGCACAGCCAGGTCCTAATTGTCCAAGACCAGTGCAGCGGGCGCGTCACCTGAGCCGTCACCTCCATGACCTGCTCCTTGCAAAGGGGAAGGTGTGACCAGCCCGGCCAGCCCCACTGCACGCAGGCCACTCGCAGGCAGTGAGGCCCCTGGGCTGGCACAGCCCTGTCCAGGCGACGTCCTGAGGCAACTGGGTGCTGCTGATAGGACGCAGCAGGTGCCCTCCCCGGTGGGCGTGTCCTGGCCTAGCCTGGCGCTGCCCCTGCCCACCGTGTCCGGGACGTCCAGCAGCACGTCTCCCATCTGTCACCGCTCGTGCCCATGGGAGCCCTGGGGGCACACTGCTCAGGGCCCCCCTCCCGGGAAGGAGGCTGCGGGGCGCAGGCTACCTGCGCTGTCAGTGGAGGCAGCAGAAGAAATGCCACCGGGTCCCAGCCGGGGCGGGGGGGCCAGGGCAGAGTCGCCCACTCACCTGGACGGGGGCGTCTTACTCGTCCACGAAGCAGCTCTGGATGAGCTGGATGGGGGGAAACTTCCCCGCCCCCTGCACCCGCCGCCACAGCTGACAATCGCTCGGGGCTCCTCAAGGTGCTGAGCCCCGGAGCCGAGGTGGTCTCCTGGCCCACCTGCAGAGGAGGCCAGGCTGTCAGCCCAGACCCCGCAGGGCTGGCCAGCCCTGACATCCTGGTAATGGGGTGGCCTCCAAATGGATGGCCCAGCTGCTCCTAGGGGCACCCCCATTCCAGGGTGGAGAGACCCCTTCCAGCTGCACTTAGTGTGAGGGAGGAGATGACCACCTAAGGGTAACACACAGATTAGAAGTTTCTGGGGACCCAGAAATCCTGAGCTGGAGGGGCCATGGGCTGCGTTCACCATTTCCCCCTCTCACACCATCCCTCAGGTGCCCCAGCCCCTCAAATCCTTCTAGAATTAATTCCTTCCTACCCCCCAGCCCCCACCCCCTCACTTCCTCCTGCCCTTATATCCGCACAATCTCACACCCTGCACCTCCCCCCACAGCCGCAGGCGCCCCTCCCCCCACAGACGCGCATCGCCCACTCGCAGAATGAATTCTGATGCCTGTTTAGAGATCGTCCCCTCCCCTCCCACCCCCTTGACATGTCACCAGGAGCCACAGTCCTGCCTTCAAGGAGAAGGGGACAGCAGAGCCCGAGAACTCAGCGCCACCCTGCAGGAGGGCAGAGCAGGGTGCCGGCAGGTCAGGAAGAGCCGGCAGGTCAGGGCTCCTCTCCCCACAGAGCAGCCAGAGCCGGAGCCTTCAGGAGGCCCTCAGAGGCCAGGGGCTGGGGGCTGATCAGGGGACAGGCTCCGGTCACCTGCTTCAGTCTGAGGAGGACAAGGAGAGCCTTGACTTGCCAGGTGGGCGCGTCCAGGGTGCTGTGTTGGACCCCAGGGGCGCTTTGGCAGTTACACCACCGCGGGGGCCTGTGGGAAACGGGCCCAGCCAGGCTCTGACCGTTAAACGCGCAATGGGGCCCCGAGGGGGCGCGGCCTGAATGGGGGCGGGGCCTTAACGGGGGCGGGGCCCACGGGGGCGGTCTTCCTGCAGACAGAGACCACGTGGAGACAGTGACATGTTCTGAGATAGAGACAGAGAGATGCTGCATTGTCACTTATAAACTCTTGTTCCCCGTTGATTTCTTTGACTCCCCAGCATTGAGAGATGGGTTTTCTTTCCAGATTACAGTCTTCTCAAACCATTCGCAGGGCTTACTGAGGGGCTCATTCAGAGCGTTGACAGAGGGTCCCCCACAGCACTCCTGTGCTGACTTAGTTTAACTCCACAAGAGCCTGGGAGCTGCTCGCAGGGCAATGTCTCCCGGTTCCCCAGCCACCTCTCCCGTCAGGCCCAGCAAGGGCCATTCTCACAGGTGTGTCGTGGCGGCTCTGTGATGCCCCCAGCATCTCCCTCCTGGCCTAGGATGTGGAGCGCACTTCTAGGGTTCTTTCTCTGTTCAGGACTCTAAGGCTTGGTTGGATGTCAGTTTGCAGGGGTTTGGCCATCTGCAGATTTTCCTCAGGTCAACAGGACCATTTGTAGAACAACAGATTTTAATGTCCACGTGGTCTGTTTTCTGCAATGGTCTGTGTTCAAACCCTGAACACTGGTGTCTGTTTATTTGTAGCCTCTTCACTCTTTTATCAGCATTTCCTTGTTTTCAACATACAGTCCTGTGGCCATTTGGTGTCCTTTATACTGAAATATCCTATTTGGGGGCAGTGAGTTGGCCCTGTAGTTCTCTTGTGGCCTCAGAGGGGTCACTGTGGGAGTCTGGTCACCAGCTGTTTGTGTGCTGACCTTCCTTCTGGGGCCTGCCAGGTGCATTTTCAAGTTCTGGTGCTCCCGTGGTTATCTTGGGGTACACAAACATCTTCTATGCAAATGGGGACTTTGACCAATCTGTTTATTTTCCTGCCTCATAGAAGTGGCTAGAACATGCAGAGCTGCATTGAAGACGAGCAGAGCAGATATGCTTGTGTTGCTTGGCCCTCAGAGAAAAGTGCCCTGTGTGTCACAGTCAGTGTGACAGATGTTGGGTGGTGTTCACGCCTCTTGCAGGGGGGTGTGCCCTCTGGAGGGTCCTCCTGAGGGCTGTGTGATGGTGGGTAGGGAAGGAGTGGAGTCCAAGCAATTTCCAAACTCAGGCGATATTCTCAAAGGTATATCAGACCCTGTGAGGGCACCGGGCAGGATAGGCAAAGTGCACCTGGCTGCAGGGGCTGTAGGTCCTCAGGCAGCCAGCCCAGGACAGGGGCAGGATGCTTCCTGTGGATGGCAGAGGACGCCCAGCCCATACCCTTCCAGCACAGACTACTAAGGCTCCACCAAGGGCACATACTCGAGCCACCAACCATGAGCTTGTTGGCACCTCCTAGACACCTAGGCATGGGGCCAAATCCACCTTTGTGTACCCCATTGGGGGCCATGGGTCCTGGCACAGCCCTCACACCCCACTTCCCTTGCTTCCAGTGAGGGGATGCTGCCTAGCCTCAGCACCCGGGAGATAAAGGTGAGAGGCGCCTGTCAGAGCGGGAAGGAAGGAGGGGCTACTGCCACCCCGCCAGCGCTGTGCTAATGGCCTGTTCACCAAGCCCACCTGGCCCGGCACTGCCCATGAAGCTCAGGAGTCACTTCCGGGCCCCAGCTGGACTCCAGAACCTGATGGCAGGCCCTGGTATCTGCACCCCAGCTCTGCACCTTTCCTGCCCCTTTCAGTTCACTCACACCTGAGCCCTGAGGTTGGGACGCTGTGCTCCACGAGCCTCCAGGAAGTGTGGCCCACACCATCCTTCCTTGTTTTTCAGCAAAATCTCCACTCTACTAGGAGGGCAGACAGTGGGTTAAGAATTTAAAGCAATGGAACAAATACTACAGCAGCTCCAAGGTAGACAGCTGAGTCCCAGGCAGTTGGGGTGGCTCCAGGGCAGCCCTCAGCCTCCCTGCCCAGCCCAGCAGGGCCACTTGCCTGCACAGAATCCCAGGCCAGAGCAGAAACTGGCCTGGTCTTCACTGTGGGCAACGAGGCCCAGGTGCAGGCACACCCTGTCATCCAAGGTGGGGATCCCCCAGAGGCCACATGGTACCCTCCCCTGGGGACAGCTGCCTGGGCCCCACAGCTGTCTCTTTTCCCATAGATGTATTGCCGGGCCTACAGGGGATCTTCCCACAAGTGCAGGGTCATGTTTGGTTTCTCCTGCTGGGTTTGGACCAAGTGAAGGTGGAGAACAAGGGAGAGTATGAGGTAGAGCCCCGTGTGCATGGGCAGGGGCAGGCTCACAGGAGTGGAACTCTGTGATGTGAAGGGTCATGCTCCTGGGCCCTCAATTCTGACAGGCCCTGGTGCCTCCTACCTAAAGGCCCTGTCACCTCCCTGTCACACATGTAAAGAGAAGTCAGGACTGTAAGTGGGTTCAAGAGAACTAGTGAGAAAAATGCAGCCACAGTACCTAATTGTGTGAACTGAAGAAAGAGAGAGAGAAAGAAAGAAAAAAAGAAACATGAGAGTAGAAGTAATCTATTTTTAAAACTTTTTAAGAAAAACCATAAATCATAAGTGGCTTTGAAATGCTGAAGTTACTTCCTTTAAAAATAGGAAGGAAAAAAAACAGGTATCTGCTCTATTCTCTGCGATTCTGAGTTAGACAAAACAATCCAAAG
Source organism: Scalopus aquaticus (assembly GCA_004024925.1). Lineage (NCBI taxonomy): Eukaryota > Metazoa > Chordata > Mammalia > Eulipotyphla > Talpidae > Scalopus > Scalopus aquaticus. Next base: position 107,775 of record PVIJ01003838.1, on the reverse strand, counting down.
AAGGGTCACACAGATGAAACACGTTTCTCTTCATTTGCAGTTGATTGGATTCTAGACATCAAAATCACAAAGCTTTAAAAACAAAAAAACAAACAACAGGAAAAAAAAGCCTATTACTCCAAGTTATAAACTTGTTACAGGGGAGGAGAGAGGGGCAGCTCCGAAACCCCCAGATCTGCCCCGGTCTAAATGGGTTCTGCCATCCACTGCATCAATACAAAGTATATAGGACCTTTTGTGGAAAGAAACTTTAATACAATTAGAAAGGACAGAGAAGACAAAGAATATATTTTCTAAGTCAAGCACCCAATGTTATCCAACTCCTCGTGGGTAAAAGTCCACCCAAACGGGATTGTCCCAAAGCAAGTCTTGAAAGCCTGCCACAAGTCTGGAACAGCTTATGGCAGGGACCCACACATAAGGGTCAGAAACAGCCAGACAATTCTGGGAGGAACCAAAATACCTTTCGGCAGGGACCCATCCAAAAGGGTCAGAAACAGTCAGACAATTCTGAGAGAAACAACAAAATCAAAACCAAAACCAACACAGCCATCGTTAACCTCCCCACGGGTCTCTCACCCACGTCTGTTTCAACCAGTCCAGGCCAGTGCAGCTTCTTTACAAGTCTCTCTGCTCCTTGGGCCTCTGCTGGCTCTCCATCCTTCTTCCGTCTCCTCCTGTCTTCTATCTGTGTGTTCTGTCTCCTCTGTGTGTGTCCTCTGTGTGTGTTCTGTCTCTCTTCTCAAGCTTCTTATATCCTGCTCGGTTCCACCCTACCTTGGGTGGGACAGGGAACCTGGGATATACCTTTTTTCCTGGGGACCACCCTGTTACAACCTGACTAGAAAGTAGACTGGGTTCAAGAGAATGGTAAATGTAGAAAGTTGTCCTCTAGATGAGCAAAACTGCTTTCAAATGGGAAGCAGGTGTATCAGTGTCTGCAGAGTCCCACATCTACAAGAGGGGATGTCAGGACCTTACACCCCAAGATCTCTCTGAATGCTTCAGCTTCTAGGTGACACCTCGCAGAGGAGCAGTGTTGGGAGCAGCGTGGGTGGAGGGAAAGATTATTCAAAGTCCGATTGTGTTGGAGCAATGAGAAGCTAGAGGGGATACACAGGGCAGTGATGTGCAACCCCATCCAAAGGCAGTCCCCTGTTTATTAGATTCAAGTACAAAGGTGGGGCAAGTACATTTGGATGGGTGCTTATGGGGAGATAAGTTAGGGTGGAGTGACCAGGGGCTATTGCCTGGGGGACTCCATTGTTCCTGTTAGTCAAAGCATATTATGTCTATTCTCTATTCTCTCTACCTAACTTTCTGCTAATCCTTACAAGGTATTCCAGCTGATCTTGCTAATCTGGCCATAATATCTGACTGCTGTTTTCAGCAGATACTGGTTTCTCAGTATGTTCCTCATATCAGTGAGGGGCCTCCTGTCCGACTGTATGCCTAGCTGACCGACAAAAACTCTGGGTACCAAGACAATAGCCCCAAGAACAAGGAGAGCTCAGGATTCCACATCTAGGGAATGAGTAGCAGGCTGGGCATCCTGCCATTCGGGAACCCCAAGTGGGAAGGCGGCAGCCTGTCTGGTGCCAGATCATGCTTGCTAAACACGAGCGGGCCAGCGGAGAAGGAAGATAGTGAGCCCTCTGTGAGGAGGGCATGGGAGAGATGCCCAGCACCCTCCCTACCTCCCAGGAGTCCTAGGATGGGCGGTGTCCTGGGAGCTCCCAAGAAAAACCCCATGAAGCACCCCAGACCCAGAGGAGGAATGGAAATGCTTGTGAAAAGGATCAGGTTCTGGGGCCTAGAAGTAGCCCGAGGGCAGAGCATGACCACAGGGCTAGAGGGCACACAGGCCTGGGTCACGTGCCGCCCTCTCTGGCCTCACCCAGGAGCCCTGAGTTTGTCTCTGCAGGAATGCCTCCCTTTCCTCTGTAAGCAGGGCGGGAGCAGGGGTGGACTTGTGTTTCTAAAACTGCTCTGGTTCAACCCACAGCATAGGAAGGCACTGGGCAAGCTCCTCTCCCCCCGTGTTAAGGAGATGGACCTGGGCATGAGCCTCAGCTTCAGAGAGCGTATCATCAGCTTTTGTCTTTACTCACCAGGGCTGTGACAGTTTCTGTAATACAGTATTAACTCAGCATAACTGCTAAAGAAAAAAAGTTAAGAAAATGATGCATGTCCTTGAGTCTGTCAAGATGGAATTCTGTCTGAAACATCAGAGAGGGAACTAGAAAAGTACTACTTTTACCAAAAACTACATAGCTAATGATGTGGAATGATATATATCAAACACAGATGCATAGTCTTCTTTTATTATTAAATTTATGGTATGTTAGATAAAATACTACAAATTATAGTCTTCAGTGAGAACATATTTTTCTAGCAAGCTGTCTCTTCAGAGCACCCTTAATTTCATTGTTCCTGAGGCTGTAGATGATGGGGTTCAACATGGGGATCACTACCATGTAGAACACAGATATCACTTTGTTCTGGTCACTTGAGTAGCTGGACTTGGGCATGACATAGATGAAGGTGATGGTCCCGTAGAAGAGAGTGACGGCTGTGAGGTGGGAGGTGCAGGTGGAGAAGGCCTTGTGGCGCCCCTCAGTGGAGCGCATCTTCAGGATGGTGATGAGAATGTAGATGTAGGAAACACTTATGACACCAACTGTGACCACAATGATGGAGCCAGCAGTAAATGAGGGGACCACCGCGGGGATGCTGACATCAGAACAGGAGAGATCCACTAAAGGAGCAAAATCACAAAAAAAATGATTCACTTCATTTGGTCCACAAAAGGACAAAAAAAAGAAGGACAAGGTAAAGGAAGAAGCATTGAAAAGTCCACCTATGTAAGCCACTACCAGTAACTGAACACACACTGGTGTGGACATTTTGGTGGAATAAAGCAGTGGGTTGCAGATGGCCACGAAGCGATCATATGCCATGGCAGCCAGGAGGAAGCACTCGGCGGTCCCAAAGAAAACTGCTGACCCAAGCTGGATGCCACATCCAACATAAGAGATCATATTTCTCTCTACCAGGAAGTTTACCAGCATATTGGGTGTGACAGAAGAAGAATAACCTATGTCAGCCAAAGCCAAGTAGCTCAGAAAAAAATACATAGGATGATGGAGCTGAGAAGAGATTCTGATGAGAATGATTGTGCTGAAATTTCCAGATATGGTCACCAGGTAGATACAAAGGATGATTATGAAGAGGATGACTTGAAGGATGGGGTCATCAGTTAGGCCCAGTAAGACGAATCCTGTTACTGCAGTGCGGTTCCCAGCCCGCAGGGAATCCATGAGACAATGTAGCTGCTACAATGTGGAACTGTGAAGAAACATTTCAGTCAAAATTTGTATATTCAATTGTTTATTTTTCATCAATACAATATTTTTCATCTTACCTCTTGAAATAAGAAGTCACTCATCTTTCCATAACAAAACACTTTTGCTGTGGTTATATAGCTTTCTTTTATTTTTGTTTGCCTTTGGGGACAAATCTCTGAAGATTCATGAGATTCTATGTGATTTCTCAAGCATCCTGGAACATAATTATGTACTGAACTGGATCCTCAGGAGTTCAATTCATACACACACACACACACACACACACACACACACACACACACATCAAACTAATCTTTCATAATAAGTAAAGATATCCTAGCATAATTTCAATTTATATGATAGTGTTTTTTTTTATTTTTATCAGAAGTACACAAAAAATACAAAAACACTAATTTGAAGGGATATTATGCACTCCTATGTTCACTACCACGCTACTTACAACTGCCAAGTTATGAAAACCACCTAAGTATCCACAACATGACTGGCTTTAAAAAGATGGGGTGCATTTACAGGGTGGAATACTACTCAGCTATAAAAAGGTAAACTGCTGTTTGCCACAACATGGATGGAACTGGAAAGGATTGTGCTAAGAAAAAATAACCCAAAACGAGAAAGAAAAATATCGGATGATTTCTCCCACATGTGGACTATAGAGAAACAAAACAAAGGAAATGACAGAACTCAACCAAAACAAAGTCTAGAATTTAACTGCAGAATTGAAGCCACTAGAGGGAGAGTGAGTGGGACCAAGGTTGGAAGGGAGCCCAGTGATAAACCATAAAGGAACATGGGTGCTCTGAGGTGGTGGGGTGTGCTAATGCACATCTGAGGAGAAATGATCCTACACTTCAGAATCATACATAGTAATATAAACCAATGTTATCTCAAATGAATAAATTGATTAATTTTAAGAAAATAAATAATTTTAGCAGAAACTTCTGAAAACTTCCCTTAAAGAATACCTATTTTTCTTTTTATATTATATTACTCTCAAATACACATTTGAAGTGACTTTGAGGTCAAACAATGAATAAAACAGGTGAGACAATAAAACACTGGCATCACAAATGTGTGTGTGTCCGTGTATATAATCATAATACAGACTTTAATAATACCTAACATCCAATTACTACATGCTTACTAAATGATAAAATGCAGGGTCAATATATTTATATTTATAAAGCACCAATGTATTCACCAGGTAGGTTGTCTATTGTCATAAAATATTAATATTACATGTTTTTTTATGAATAAACTAAGCCAAGAGAGTTTATGTAATTTGACAAGGATACATAACAAATGGTAAAGTCAGAATTGGAAACGCTAAAATGCCGGCTGCCCATTCCTTAGTAAATAAGCGATAAATAAAATTACATAATACTGCTATAATGTCAATACAATTGACAAGGAGTGACCAACAGTCCTTTAGACCTTCCGGAAAGTACACATAACAGAAGAACAATGTAACTTACATATTTCACAATATCAATTAAATAATTACATATTTTAAATAGAAAAATAAAATCTACAAATCCAGGGAATTTCAAAGGGTATTATTTGAACTAGGTTGTTTATTGTAAAAATATTGGATTTTACTTTAAATTTGTAATTCATAATATGGTTTTATAAGTAATTTATAATGTCAATGTAGTCACTGTGCCAAAGTATTATTCAAACCATAATTAAAATATATCAAATTACTTCCTACTATAAATTTTTTTATTTGGCATTTTTCTAATATGAACTAATTGTTATTTTTAAATAATATGCTATTGAATAACTGTAGCCTAAAAGCTGAAAATAGATAACCCAACTTGGGCCTGGTTTACCCAGCTTTATTTCCAATTTTCCAACCTTCTGTACTGAAGATTCCAATGTGTTAGAGCCTTCATGCTTAAGCATTGAAATCATAAACAAAGTAAGTCTTTCTGCAAAGACATTCATATTATTTTTAAATTCTTGAATCTTCAATTTTAATCTCTAAATATCAATACATTTTCAGAGTATCTCAAAGAGTGAATTTATTAATATTGTTGTGGAGTGCCAAGTTTGGAAAACCATGAGTTTCTATCTTATGGGTAGATAGGCAGACAAGGAATCCTGGCAACCTAGATTGCGCCTGCTCATTCATAAGGACTGATGGTGGTAACAGCAATTCAAACCAAGTACTTACTAGCTAATTGCTAGATTACATCTTCCTTGTTTCCCAAGTATGAATTGTGAAAACAGACATAATATTAAAGGGGTTAATGCTCCTAAGTGCTCACAAATGGTAAATGAAAATCACTACATCAGGTTTGTTCAACAAAAACCAGATTCTTACCTCTTGAAATAAGAACTCACTCATCTTTCCGTAACAGAACACTGTTGCTGTGGTTATATTGCTTTCTTTTATTTTTGTTTGCCTTTGGGGATAAATCTCTGAAGATTCACAAGATTCAATGTGATTTCTCAAACATCCTGGAGCATAATTATGTACTGAACTGGATCCTGAGGAGTTCAGTTTACACAGACACACACACACACACACACACACACACACACACACACCTTTCAGGATTCTGAGAATTCTCAGGTGGTCAATTTACTCCTTTGCTTTTATCTAGATGTCCACATTTACATAATTAAAATTCATTTAATAATTATTACAGAGTATGATAGTCATATAGAAAAATCTTGGATTCAAGTTTAATTTTCTGATTAAGAAATGCTCAGTTTAAAAATCAGTTATAAAATGATAAGCTTAACTTTATGTATTGACAATTATTGTTACATTTTTATACTGATCTAAGAAATACTATTCATCATTTTAAAGGAATATAAGGTAGAACTTAATATAAAGTTGAATTTTATTTTTTGGCATTTTAATGTATTTTTATTTATTGTATTTATATATTTTTTACATCATTTGTATGTATTTATATATAATTTACATCATTCTTCATTTTTTAACAACGTTTGCTTTCTCCTCTCAGGTGTAGTACTCGTAAAATTCCCATCACAATTCACCCGTGCACCACCACCATAGTCCCTCGTGCTCTTCCCTCCCCTGTTTTGATGCCTCTCCCTGCCGTTACTCTGAGGAATGTACTGATCTATCGTTGCCTGTTAAATTTGTTTTTTTGTGTATTGTAATTTTTTTCTCATCCCTTATTTTGTTGCCCTATATTCCCCCTGTAAGTGAAACCATCCAATATTTTTCTCTTTGCTTCTGGCTTATTTCACTGAGCATAATCCCTCCCAGCTACATCCATGTAAAGTTGAATTTTAAATAACAAAAAATTTTAAGATAATTTTAACCATCATAGCTAAAGTAAAAATTAAGTTTTATTTTTTAGTATAAGACTTGAATGTTGCAATTACCTCACGCTGTTGCTACCTGAGTAATGCTTTATGATGTAGGTATGGTGATGGAATACAGGGTTCTTTAACTCTAAGATTCAGTTTTCCTAATTCTCTTGAAAGACCTAACTTTAGAATTTCCTATCTCACCGGAAGCCCCACATTGAGGACCTATGGTATACTACCAACAAAATAATGAGGACCAACATTCACTCAGAACTCACTCTGCTAGGAACTATGCTTACAGTTCCCACACTTAATCCTCACAACAAAGTAGGTTAGGCTGACCTAGACTCTTCTTATTATGATAACTACTCATTTTTTAATGGGAGAATTAAATTGAAGGGTCAAACAACTTGTAATCGGTGATTCTGAGAGTTCTAGAACTTGTAATATGTGATTCTGAACCGCATTTTCAGATTTTCACCTCAAGTGCTAACCACATCTCCTTTTACCTCCCGTCTTTTCTCTGAAACCCAAGACATTCCCGAAAGACATTAGCCGCTTCTCAGTCCACAGGCAAATACATTACAGATATGGAAGTGGTTGAAATTCCCACCCCCCAACCACTTTTCCAAAGAAGACATGCAGATGGCCAACAGACACATAAAAATATTTTTCATCAGGGAAAAGCAGATAAGCCACAATGAGATACCACCTCACACCTGCGAGAATGGCCCATATGAAAAAGACCAGCAAAAACAAGTGCTGGTGAGGCTGTGGAGAAAAGCACAATGCACTGTGGTGGGGGGCTAAGGGTGTTTTGATGTTGGGTGTGCTGCAGTGACTGCATTTTTACTTCAGCTATGATGGAAAGCAGTGTGGAGGTTTCTCAAAAGATTAAAAACCGGTGTACCATGTCACCCAGCAATTCCACTCCTAGTTATCTACCAAAAGAATACAAAAACACTAATTTGAAAGGAAACCTGCACTCCCATGTTGATTGTAACACTGTTTACAAAAGCCAAGCTGTGGAACAGCCTAGGACACAGGCACTGTCCACTCTGGAACCTGAACTGGGGCGCTGCCCACAGGACACAGTTGTCTGTTCTCAGATGGTCCTGCAGGGCCCATGTCAGGTCACAAGCAGCAGGAGGAAGAGGTGAGGCTCAGGTGGCATCAGAGGGAAAAAATGTAGGGAGATGTGAAGTGCCCCCATTATTGCAGGCTGGTCCTTGCCTCGCCCAGCCAACACTTGGTAGAGGGTTCCTGTTCCCCTCAGTTTGCAGGAGAGGGATAACCCATCCTGCTCCCTCCTACCTGTCCCTCCCCCACCTCACTGGAGCAAGCTCTGATTTCATTAGCCTGGCACCTTCCAGTTTTCTTCAGCCCTAGGTATCCCAAACTAGACTGCTTCCTTGTCCATCATCACCACACCAGACGCTCCCCAGATTAAAACGGCACATGAAGAGTGATGGGTGTTGGCCCGGACCAAGAACAGGCGCTTCACTGTCCTCTGGTAGGCAAGCAACTAGGGATGAGCATCTTCAGTCCCGAGCACCCTGCTGAGGCCCCTGACAGGGGAGGTTTGTGACCACCGGGGCCCTTGCCCTAGGACCAGGAACAGCTGTCCAGTCGGCGTTATAGTGCCCAGTTGTGGGTCTCTAATCCTAAGTGACCTGTTTGGCCACCATTTTGTTACCTGCAGTTCTGCATTCCTATCCAAGGTCAGAACTGCCCAGTCAGTTATAGCCATACCTTACAAGGTGCCTTTAAATCTATCAAGAGCAGAAAGCTTGATCGCTCTGGGAAGGGCATGCGTCACAAAGTATGGCTGGGAACGCCCCGGGGGTGGGGGGGTGGGCTGATGACTGATGCATAAAACTACTCCCAACTCTACATCAGGAGGTACAACCAGGAACACCCCAGGGGCCAAGGACCATGTATGACAAGGGACCCCAGAAGCTGATTAGTGGGTTGCCTTTTTGATAAGATTGAAACCACAGCAGGGATCTAGAACTTGATCTCAATGACAATACCGAGTCATTGAGCAGGTAAGAAGTGCTTGGAGGGCAGACCCACCTTCCCTGATACTATAGATTAGGGCACATTTTTCTAGTTTCACCCCTCCCTTTTCTTTCTATTCTCCTTCCCCTTACAACTGATGCCGTATGATTAGTCTATCAATTAAAAGGCCAGGATCTTGCTCATTCAGCAGGGTCCTGCATTATGTAGCCTGCTCCATGACTCCCATGTATCAGTGTGGTGTTGCCCAACGCAACACCCAGTGGTTCCTGGAGTGCTTCATCCACTAGGTAAGGTGGCAGCCTGCCTGAGGGTGGGTGGACCAGGGTGCATTGGGGAAGTCCAGAGCTGGGGTGGCCAGGTCAACCCAAAGTGTGGACATGCCCTTGGCACAAAGCATCAGGCTCCTTCTTTGGAATGACTTCCCAGTCTGTGGGGTGCCTGCTGCCCCCAAGTCAGAGGTAGAGCTGTCAGGCCTCATCACCTGCCCTAGCTGACACGGACCCCATTATCCAGGAGCCCTGTCCCCACAGGGATGAGTCCACCCAGCTGAGGAACTACGGGAAGTCGAGGCGCCAGCTCAGCACGAGCCTCAGTGGGTGGGGCGTGCAGCAGAGGAGAGCGGGGGCTGGACGCTGAGGTCCCGCCCAGCACCCCAGGATCCGGCACTTCAGAAGCTGGCCGGGCCCACAGAGCGAGCCCCTCCTGTCCCGAAGAGCTGAGTGGACACTGCCGAGGCCCCGCCACGCCACGGGCGGCCGTGTCCAGCATGAGCTGCTGTGTCCTTTGTCCCAGGGCTGGCACTTCCAGCCCGCAGCCAGGCTGGCCCGCGGGGCCTGGGAGAAACCCAGAGCGAGGGGGAGAACCGGGAGGCTGAAGCGAGCTGGCCGTGGGGTGACGGGAGAGAAGAGGGCAGCCCAGGGCGGCGCTATCGGGGTGGGGTCTGGCCTCACCCACGGCGACCCAAGCGTGGACACGGCCCGCTCCTCGGGCCCGGGCCCCTCCCGCGCTGCCCTGAGCTGCTGACCCGGTCCCGGCTGCCTGCCCCAGCCGCACACTTAGTCTACCTTCCATTTGGTCTATTCTGCTATAAATATTCTGTATTGCATTTTTCATTTCACCCCTTGAATTCTTCAGTTCCAGAATTTGTTAGATTTTTTTTCATAATTTCAATCTATTCGCTAAATTTCTTATTTTTCCCTGTATTGATTTTTTGTATTTTCTCTAACTCGTTGGGCTTCCTCAAATCAGCCATTTTTGAATTCTTAATCAGTTTAATCACACTATCCAGTATCCAGTTCAGTTATTAGAGGACTGCTGTCATCTTTTGGTGATGACATATTTCCTTTATTCTTTGTGTTCCTTATATAAGTTTATATCATTGCTTTTGCATTTGATGTAAAATCTCTTTTCTAGTTTCCTTCAGGTGAGACATGCTTTTCATACATACTATAATATAGTATAAAATACTATAAAATAGTATAATACTATAAAATAGTAATGGACATACTATTCCTTTTATATCTGGGTTGTCTTTGATCTTGTATAGATTCTTCTACTTCACACTTCTTGCTTCCCTTTTGAAGGAATTATTCATATTTTGTTTTTTCTCTGATTCTTATAACTTACTGGCTGGCTTCTGGAAGCTTCTCTATTTTGTTTTCCAGAAGGTGCAACTACAGTTCAAGTTTGTAGTTTCTCCCTTGCCTACAGACAGACCCTGTTCTGGTTTTCTAATAACACAAGAGTTACAAGTGTTTGCTTTCACCATCCTCAGGCACATACACTGTAGGATGGAAGGAGATGTAGGTTTATCACTTGGTATTGAGGGTGTGTATAGGCTTAGTGAGGGAGCCTCAGGTGAGTTTTGCTAAGGGGCTCATGACTGAACTTCCTGCTTAAGTACTGATACTGAGTGCAGTCTGCCTACCCACATCCCTTTAATAGTCTTTTCTCATCTCCTCTCTCCCCTTTCCCTTCTATCTCCCCACTTCAGTCATGGAGATTGTGTCTCAGCACCCCCTGTTCTGCAATGTTGGGGAAGTCAAGCACTCATTTACCACTTGCCACTCTCCTTTTCGACTGCAGGAGAGGATGTAGCCTGCTACTTCAGCTTCAGTCACTATCACTGTGGGGAAGGAGAAACACTGGTAGAGTTCCTCTTAGTCTTGAGTACATAATAACTCATTTTGTTTTGTTTTGATTTTTGTGCTATACCGCCATTCTAGAATTGCCCCTCTGAGTGGTTAGACATTTACAAAGTCTCAAAATGGGTTTCTTCCCAAATCTGCACTATTCAGAATTTCCCCCAAACAAGTAAAAGAGGTATTTTGGTAAGTTCCCCACCTCCAGCTCATTTGCGGCTGTTATAGAAGTCTTTCTTCATATTATAACCTGCACAGTTTGGCAATACTCCCCCCAGATCCCTTGGTGTGTGATGCTGTATCCCACAGCTCCCACTGGGGCACTTTTGGTTTTGGATGAATATCTAATTAGCTGTTTAAAAGAGAGACTCAATGGTGCAGCAAACCTCTCCTGCCTCGCCCGCTGCTCCACTCAGCAATGTACTTCAGTCGTTCCGCCTGTTCTGCTTCCCACTTTGTCTCTGGTGAATCCTCTCACCACCCCACACCTCTGGCCTACACCCAAGTTCTTGTATGCATAAATAAATAAATCTTAAAAAAAATAAAAGACAAAAAAGGAGGGACATCTCACCCTCCATGGAGCTGGCATCACTCTGACATGATATTGTGAGCAGCAGAATCATTGCTGATAGCTAAATAGAAAAATCACATGATATAACTTGCATTGAAATTAATCTAAAGTTTACATTTTTATTAAAGGAAAAGATCAAGTCCTTAAAAATAGTATTCCTTTTTGTATTAAAAATTATTCACATAGAAAAGAAAAACAACTGGGAGAAGAACCACAGTAAGGTCTGTGATAATAAAAATTATTTTTAAATTCTGTAAATGTAACTAAGTCTGATTAACAAAGAATATTTTTAAGCCTCTTGTGGGAGTTCTGGTGAAATGAGGTGTAAGAAATCTGGTATCAGAAGCAATACTATTTGGAGGGAAAGAAATGGTTTAATTACAAAAAAAGGTATTCAAAGAACACAGTACCTACTTGAAAATATTTATACTTGTAGATGCAAGAAATGGTGGGTGAAATAGCGATAAAGCAGAGTTTTTTTGCTAGATGTTTCTATCTTGGTGAATCCATATCTATTATACAAGCTGAAAAATTACCTGAGAATAGCACAATTAAATTTGTGAGTATAGCATACTATGAAATACACTGAAATTTACTAAGACATTATCCATTTATCTACATGCAAGATTTTCATCATACAGTGTTTATTATTAAGTCAAATGATTTTAGGACCACCAGTGTATCTAGTTATTAATTTTCTCATGGCCTCTTTAACCTCCTTGTTCCTCAAACTATAGATGAGGGGATTCAACATGGGGATCACCACTGTGTAGAACACAGATATCACTTTGTTTTGTTCCGTTGAGTAGCTGGACTTGGGCATGACATAGATGAAGGTGATGGTCCCGTAGAAGAGAGTGACGGCTGTGAGGTGGGAGGTGCAGGTGGAGAAGGCCTTGTGGCGCCCCTCAGTGGAGCGCATCTTCAGGATTGAGAATAGAATATAGATGTAAGAAAGAGCAATGATGAAGACGGTGACCACAATGATGGAGCCAGAAGAGATGGCTGGAATTATTTCTGAAGTAAAATCATGTGAACAAGAAAGCTTCAAAAGTGGTGAATAGTCACAGAAAAAGTGGTTGACTTTATTTGGTCCGCAAAAGGACAGATTCAATAAACAGCCAGTAAATGTCCAAGCATTCACACATCCACCTAGGTAGGATATCCCCTCTAAGAGAATACAGACTCTGGCGGACATACGAGTGGGGTAGAGCAGGGGAGAGCAGATGGCCACATAGCGATCATAGGCCATGGCAGCCAGCAGGAAGCACTCAGCTGTCCCAAATGTGACCACAGAACAGAGCTGGGCTACACAGCCTGCAACAGGGAGAGAGGTTCTTTTCCTAAGGAAACCCATGAGCATGACAGGTGTGACTGATGAGGAGTACCCAATGTCTACAAAGGCCAAATGACAGAGGAAAAGGTACATAGGAGTATGCAGCTGAGGGCTCTTTCTGATTAACACGATTATGCTGACATTGGCCATTAAAGTGACCATATAGATCCCTAGAAACAGAATAAACAAAATGGCACAAACTGTAGAGTCCTCTGTTAACCCCAAAATAATGAATTCTGTCACAGTTGTGTAGTTTCCAGTCCCCATCTACACTGGGAATGGTACCCACTGAAAGAAAATGTGAATATTAGCATAGAAAGGAATGTTGTAGTATGAATATTTATTTTTACAATGGTTCTATAATAAAAATCACAAAAACATAAACACAGTACAATTTTGGTAGGCAGTGCTTTCATACACAATACTTTATGAAAAGTTTGATAGTATATGTTCATTGATATAAGGACAGGAAGACTGAGGGAAATGATTAACTTAAACATGAATCATATTCATGTGCTGTTACTTTAGGAGCTTCTTAAATAGAGATCAATTAAAACTTCAGAATAATAACACATTCCTTCAAATATTCATTGTCAAGAAGAGCAAACTCACATACACTGCATCTTAGTCACGTGTTCAGCCAGCTGCATGTCACTATTCTATTCTTCAGAGAAATGCATGAATTATGCTGTATGTGCGTTTACTGAACATTAGTAGCATGTCATGTTAAAACACCAAGTAATTATGTGTCTGAACTCCAAGCCCTAGCTTCCTTATCTATATTCAAGGCAGAGTTTTGTGGAATAAATTCCTGAAATGGAAGAGCTAGAAGGTAAGTGGATTTCAGGTATCTTCTGAGTGGCTTGATGAGGCTCGCATGCAGAGATATTGAGGGCACAATCTTGCTGTTCAGGCTCAGTGCACAAGGCAATTTTATCAACGAGGCATGAATCGAAGACTAAATGAAAGCTTAAATTTTTAAGGGAAATAAATGTATATGACAGAAACTCAGCAGTTATAAGTGTCACTATAACATAGGAGCAAAGTATTGTGCAAAAATGCTCTAAGTTTTGGAGTGAGACAGGCCTAGGGTCAGACTCCACGGGGGTCAGATATCGCAACTATGGACAGCTTACATAAAATCTTCAACCCTTCATTACTATATTTGTTAAAAATATATATTTTAAAATTCTTGTTTTGAATACAATGATATACATCAAACACAGTTCACAGAGGTAAATTATGCTCAACAAATCATTTCCTTAGGTCAACCAAAACCTACCTCCCAATACAAAAATGGGAAACAGGTGATTTTTTATCAATATAAAAGGAAAAATATTACCTGTAGATGTTTGTACTGCAACAATTAAGTGCCAAAGAACTGCCACTGTAAAGCAAGGTTACATTTATAAGGTTTGGGGTCTTTGGGGATAAAACCCCTTGAGTGCATTACTTGTTTGTGAAAATTCCACTGAAAATCAAGACAGAAAATTAGGTACATAGATTCATGTAAATATGTCTTGCCTAAGAGCTTCTATACATTTCTTTAGTGTTCATTAGTTTTTCTTAATGAAAACTTGTTAATGTCTTGTTAAAATCATTCTTTGCAATGACTCATGGAAATAAACAGTGTATCAGATAAAATTTAATTTAAAAATAGAAACCCTCCTGAGGAAAAAAATCAGTACTTATGGGTTTTTTTGTGTGTGTCTAGATGATTCTGGATAAGAATGGTTCCTTTAAAGAGAAAGAGAGTTGTGTACTTAATCGTCAACTCCAGATGCTTAAGAGTTGGTCCTAAGAGTACAAACTCTGTCACCTCTGATTTTACATGCAGGTTATATACTCCTTCAGAAAGTCCTGAGGCAGAGAAATACAAGTGTTTGAAGTGAAACTTCATCAGGTTGGGTCAAGGAGATATAATAGGGCATTCACATCCTGTTTCAAAATTATATGTTCATTTACTATTTATTTAGTCATTCTTCTGTTTATTGTGTAGGAAAGGCAAAATTTTACCTCTACTGTCGTGGGCTTTTTTTTTTTTGGCTGGGCATGAGAATTAAACTGACAGATAAACCGGAGTAAAGCACACAAATTTATATGTTTTTGAAATGTAGTCTCCTTTTTTTAAACTATTAGAGAAACCTGTAGGGATCCCATTTCTTTGGGATTTTATGAAAGTACTAATGTACATACTCTCAAAATCACCAAGGGTTCTTACTATTAGATATTTATAATATCTACTAAGATATTGTTTAAATCCATTATGCTTTTGTTTTATTTTAGTTTATTTTTAATAATAATTTATTCTTTTACTTGTGGCAACATTAGGATTATCCCCATCAGGTGTCACCAACATAATTCTTTGTGCTTCCTTCCCTCTTTGTTCCTACTCCTCTGTCTCACCCCTCTTCGGTGTCCCCAGCCTTTAGATACTCCAGTTCTGTAATCAGTCTTTAACAAGGTCTGCTTCTGCATAATCTTCAAGGTCTCAACTTCCTATCCTTGATGATCAGAACATTACTTTTCCTTCTAGCACAAAGAGGACATATTTCACCCAGGAATTTTATCTCCTGCTTTTAAGAAAAAGGAGGAAGGTCAGAGTACTTTTCTTGTATTAGTAGTTTTTCAAATGCCTGTAACTTAAAATAGTATGTAAGAGCAACAAATTTTGGGGTGGTATATTTTGCCACCCTTTAATTTCATAGATATTCTTGCTTTATTAGGATCTACTATCAATTACTTCTTTTACCCTTTTCTCAGATAACACAGGGTGATAGAATACTTTAATTCCACTTATCTTCAACCCTAATTACAGGCTATTTTTGTTCTCTATTTTTATACTTACAAATTTTAAACCTAACAACATTATTGTTATCAATAGTTAGTGGTTTACTTAGTAAATATTCATTAAGATTTAGCATCCTATTTCCCAGTTTTATTTTTATTTCTTTTAGGGTGACATAGTATTCTTTACTCTGACAGGATATTTTTGTTGCTAATATATTTTAATTGGAAATTATTTCTGTTTTAGTCTTTTGAAGATGTTAGTTTATCTTTTTTTGCTGTTTCAAAATTAACTATGGTTCTCTGAAAGGTAAGCTTTTGGTTTTCTCTGGTAGCTTTTAGTATGTTTTTATTTTGAAATTTTCAGTTTCACATTATTTCTCTAAGTAATTCCTCTTTATTTTTGTTCCTTGGTGTTTATAAGGCTTTTGAGTCTTTGGATTAATGCATTTCATCATTTTTTGGAAAGTTATCAGCTAGTGTCTCTTTTAATATTGCGTCTATCACATTCTTTTTTTCCTACTGAGAATCAACTTCAGTGTAAATAAACTTGTGGCCATATCTTTTAGGTTGTTCATCCTTTTTTTTTCCTAAATATTTTTTCCTTTTGTCTCTCTGTTCTTCATTGTATACATTTTTCCAAATCTATTCTCCAGATCACCAACTCTCCCTTCAACTCTAACTAATATACTGTTAAAATCATTCCTGAATTCTTCATTTTTAATGTTGTATCTTTAGTTCCAAAATTTTTCTTTGGATATTTTTCACATTTACATTATCCTTTGTAAAATGTGTACTCCTATGTTTATTGCAGCACCATTTACAATAGCTAAGATAAGAAAACAACCTAAATGCCCAAAACAGATGACTGTATCAAAAAGACATGGTACATATGCACAATGAAATAATACTATTCAGCAATCAAAAAAGATAAACTCATGCCATTGTAGCAATATGGATGGAGCTGGAAGGGATTATGCTCAGTGAGATAAGTCAGAAGGAAAGAGAAAAATATTCAATGGTTTTACTTACAGGAGGAACACAGGGAAACCAAACAAAGAATCAGGAAAAATAAGAGACAAAATTTGCAGGGAAACAAATCAGAGACATTCAGCACTCAACTGGGGATGAAGAGGAAGAGGATACAAAACAGGGGAGGGAAGAGCACAGGAGACTATGTGGTGTCTTGGTGGTGATAATTTTATGGGGATTACACCTGAGAGGATAATGAACAATGATGTAAAAATATATATAAATAAAAACAAAAGCAAAAATAAAAAAATATATATTATCCTTTGCTTAGAGTTACCAATTTCCTGCTGAATATTTTTTTTAAAAGATTTTTTTATTTATACATACAAGCTGGGGTACAGGCCAGAGGTGTGGGGCAGCGATAGCATTCACCAGAGACAGAGCGGGGAGCAGAACAGGCAGATCAGAAACACACTGCTGAGGGGAGCAGAGGGTGAGGCAGGAGAGGTCTGCTGCACCATGTGGGATTCTCCCCAGCTGAGCGTCAAACTTGCATTGTGCGCTGCAGACAGCTCCGCAGTGCAGTGCTCAACCGCTGCACTACCAGGGAGGCCCTCCTGCTGAATATTTTTAATTGCTTTAAATGCCTTTCAACGAAATACCACACACTTGGTAGCTTAAAGAAATACTTATTTTTATCTCACTTTACGTGGATTGTGAATGTGAACGTAGCTAGGTTTTCTGCCAGGCAGCAATCAAAGTATCTTGGGCTGTGGTTTTTTCTAAATATTTGATGAGAGAAAGATCCAATTCAGGTTTTGGCAGAATTCACCATGTTGCCATTCTAGGAGTAAGGGTTTTAGTGTCTTTCTGACTTGAAGACTGTCAGCTTGAAGTCATCCTTAGTTCCCAGAAACCCCTGCTATTTCCTGTCCTGTGGGCCTCTCAGCAAAGCTACCTATCAACAAGGAAGAGATTTGCCTCACAAGACAGGCATCACAATCTCATGCAAAAAGTCATATGTGCAGTCACATACATTCCAACACCTATGCCATATTTTATGTGGTTAGATGTCATAGATTCTACCTACATTCAAGGGGAAATGATCCCACAAATACATGAACACTGAAGGTGAGAGATCATGGGGATGATTTCAGAATCTGTTTGCCATAAATATACTAAGTGTAATCAATTTTTTTATTTCTTTTTTTGTCACTGATTTTTTAACCTTTTTTACATTATGTTTATTAACATAAAGTAGATTTACATTGTTGTATTTGCTTTGGATATTGTAATTTAAAACCTCTACGAATATATATTGTCACAAGTTCACATATCACAAGTTTCAGGTTATTTCTTTAAACAATTTTTAACTTGTTCACCATCATGAACCACTAACAACTTGAAAATGCCACTTTTCTAAAGTAAAAATTCACCTTACTCATCTGTTTATGACACAGTACAAAGAGCAGTATTTCACATCATAGACTTCATTTCCAGTTCCTTGGAATGTTTACTTCTTTGCCTTCAAGGAATGACTAGATTGGAAAAACAGGCAATGCTTAGGCAACCGAAATGAGGTTCAGAGGGCATTGCTTATTTCACCCTCACAGGGATGGATGTAAGTCACAAGGTATTTTCTAGAACTTTTCAGAAGCATCTCTACTCCATGGCATTGAGAAATTCACTGATGAAGAAACAAAATCAATTTTTAGAAGCACTGAAATATCTGTATGCCAGGATATGAGTGGGAGATAATTAAATAATTTCAATAATGATACCAAAACCCTGAAGTGACAAGGACCATATAAATATGCTCAAACCACAGCCTAAAATTGAGAAGGCAATCATAACATGGAACTGAAAACATCTGATCCACTTGATATAGTTGACTCAAAACACTCTAGGATCAGAGAATGGGGGCTTGATTTGAAATACCTTGAAATGTAGTGAAAGTTCCTCATGGGCTTCCCAGAAACAACGCAGAGGTTCACAGTCCCTTGGGTTAATAAGATATTAAGTACTCTTGAGGAAAAACCTTGCAATAATATCACATATATATCTTGTAACTCTCATTCCTTTGGATGAGATTTAATGGATTTAAAGTCATTTAAAGGTTTCCCTATCATCCTGTTATAAGTGAAACCATTCGATATTTTTCTCTTTCTTTCTGGCTTGTTTCGCTGAGTATGATCCCCTCTAATTCCATCCATGTTGCTGCAAATTGCAAGATAAACAATGTGTTTATTTTCTTTGAATGCTGAATAAGAGATAGATACTTGGTGGGGATGGGGGGAGGGGGAGGATAAGGGCACAAAATGGAGTAGAAAAGGACACAAGGGACCACGGAGATGGATCCCAGGTGAATTGGTGGTTGGTTATCCAAGGGGAATACAAAATGTAAAAGATATAAACAACAATAAAAATATATATTTAACTTAAAAAAAAATAAAGTCATTTAAAGGTAATTTTCAATTAGGAAAAAGAAAGACCCACAACCCTCAAGGGTTTTTACATACTGGTTCTGAATCACACTAAGCTTTGGGGTATCGGGACTCCACAGTGGTCCATCAATTGGAGAGAGAGCTTATAGGTATCATGTTGCAAGTGTAAGTTTGACCTCATTTCACCTCGTTGTGGGCCCAGCAGGACCATGATTTGTAACTGGAATAGTCAACAACTCCTGAAACCCTCCTCCCTCACTGACTTTCTCATCCATGGACAAGGATTACTACATTGGAAGATTGAAGTGGAGGCTCCTAAATCCATTTCTCCTAGCCAAAAAGGTAAATAAAAAGAATGCTGCTTTCTTTAGGGAAATAAGAGATAAATATATCCATGAACACTGCAACATAAGACTGGCATCTTACTGGAGCCATAGTATCCAGTTTCTGGGGCAGCAGAGCTAATATTAGTGCCTTTAGTGTCCAGTGGTGGCACTTCTGACACAGGCTGCAGGACCTCATGCTCAGCAATTGCTGCACTGGTGCCAGATCACACAGATGTGAGCCATAGACTTACCCTGAGTCTGTGGTCCTCCTGGTGACTCAATATGCAGAAAATATCCAGATTCTATTTCCATTGCTTGCATTTGAAATTCGCACTGGCTAATACACATTGTTATGGTTGTTTTGGGTTTTTTGTTTTTCCTTATGTTTTTTTGAAGTAAAATTGGTTAATAACATTTACAACATTGTATGTGATTTAGAGGTAATATTTTTAAAAGTGAACAGTGCATGCGGAATAGCAGCAACATTATCACTGGAATAAGGTCAATATGGATCAGTGTTTATTTAGTTGGCCCTCATTCATTTAAATAGCTCCATCACATATGGAGGCAGCTATTTGGATGTTTAAATATGACCACATAAATAAATACACTGTAGATGACATCATTCTAGAGGCAAAATAACATTAGGAGAAAGATCTAAGCTCTCAGATCAGATTGCTTGTTTCAAAATCCCACCTCTACTCTCTATTCATTTGCTTTGTGACCTTGGCCAAATTACTCAACTCTAAGTACTCATGTTCATTATCTGTATAAATAAAGTAGTAAAACTGTTAGACATTAAGCAAGTAATATGTATAAAATGCTTAGAATAATATCTAACACATAATCCGTACTCAATAAATATTAGCCCCATTGAAATCATAACAATAACAACACAAAGAATAATGTTTTAATTATTCCTTAATGTTTTAATTAATCCAATCCTTTTAACAACTCACTGAGCAATATTATTATTCCTACTTGACAGATGAGGAAATCGAAACAAAGAATGGTTGAGTAACTTGCCGAAGGTCATCTAGTAAAAGAATGAGCCTGGTTCCAGTCCTGGCTAGAGTGGCTCAGAATCTTCACCCCTAATCACAAAACTGGAGTTAATCTGCTACTGTTATTACCACTATTGCTTCTATTCTTATTTCTATTATCATTATTCTGTCCTATTAGCATGCTGACTCTGATCTGAAACCAAGGCTGATTTATTGCAATCATAAGCAAATATGTGTTCAAGCTCATTAGAACAATTACTTGCCTTTGATGTATAAGTTATTTTCCTGAAACTAGTTTTGGGTTTGGATTAGTTGGCTCAGAAGTTGATGGTTTTAATGACTCCTCAGGGATCAGAGCAGACTTTGCTCATAGTTCAGGGATTCACATCTCCTATATTTGGAACTGAAACTGAGGTGCAGAATTGATGACTAGTCCCAGAGGACTCCCAGGTGAGACAGCAAGTCTGTCTATCCCTGACTCCCCAGCAGCTCAAGTTGATACATCCGCAAGACATGGCGGATCCCCAGATAATGGGAGCATTAAAGCAACAGAGGATCAGAGGATGTCATTAACTCATAGCCATGTATGTGGATGTATATATATGTGTGGGGTGTGTGTGTGTGTATTTATATACACACATATGTATACATATATAAAACAAGTCCTATTTATCTGTACAGATATACATATATTGTACTTGTTATATATTTTCTTGCTATATGTGTGTGTGTGTGTGTGTGTGTGTATATTCAAACAGAGATTACAAATACTAGAAAAATTCATCTTCTTCCCTATTTGGACCTGAAACTACCTGGATCTTTGAAATTTAATAAAAGCCATTTTTACAAAAATTTCTAAAACCTCTGCTGACTGCTTTATGGATGACTGGTGAGTACCAACTGAATCTATAATTTGTTCCACCACTGAGGGGATGTCTGATCAGTTTTCATTCCAGAATCATTATCAGCCTTGAAAATAATCTAGATCAGTGGCATTCTGAGCACATGTGCACACACTGGCCAAGGGGGAGATTAGAAAGATTATGGGAGTGACGGGGATCAAGGCTTCAAGAAACTAGGATCCCACATATATAATATATTAATAGATTTAAAAAAGCATGAATGAGTCTAAAGAAGGCATTTGTAACTTCACATAACAATATTGTAGAAATAGCTCATGATGGAAAAGATACCAAGATATTTTACTCTTTTGTTTTACAGTAAAATGCATAAGAAAATTATTTACAGCTTCACATTCTGTCTTGATTCGTCAGATTGCTTTTGTCAGCTAAGGTCTATAACATTTAAGGAGGTGGGAATTTCAATTTCTTTCTTTTCAAAGTATATACAAAGTGTTCTTTAAGCTTGCACATTTATAAATTAAGTACTTGGAGGGAGAATATCCAAACAAATATTAGTAGCACAATTACAAACACAAAAGCAGTATAAAATATGTGCAAAAGAGAGGAACTTAACATTTGAGACTGAACATAAGTAGTTGGACTGAATCAAAAGATCCTCTTCTTCAACAACATGTGTTTGTGAGCAAGTAAAATCACTGTGAACACAGAATGGCTAGAGGCAAATGTTGAGCTACTACATAACAAGTGTTTGAAGCATGAATTGGCTAATTAATGCTAGTTCTATGTATTCAAACTGTTGGTAAAGGCTGTGTTTCACAGCGTCATAGTGAAAAGAACAGGAAAGGAAAGAATGGGAGTCAATCAATGAACGTTCTCTTTGAATCTCTTCCCATGTGGGAGGAGGGTACATCTGGAGTACCAGTGAAATAACAAAATCTTATTGCTTATCATGCATCCATTCATTCGTCTTTATTCACTTCATCATCATGCCTTAAGTGGTATGAAGCCAACAAGGACCCATGCCAGTTGTGTCTTAATATCTTTTTTAATAAAAGGATCAAACCATGATGTATCATCAACATTCCTTCCACTGAACACTTTAATAGATTAGCCTTATCAGCAAATTCTTAACTGTCAGAAGTCACTTGCTAAAACTAGGATCAAATATAAGTTGGAATATTACCAGAGTGCATGTCTGTGGTTGTGTAATTCAAGGACGGATTGGGGAAAAAAAGAACTTAACAATGACTTGAGGTGAGAAAAGTCAGTGAAGTAAGTTTTTTGAAAGTCATGTTCAGTATTGTTTGTACACGCTTACAATATGGGAGTTATGCTTGCAGTACTAATTTCAAAAATGTGCTGAGGGAACACTACATCTAATCACAACCCCAGTGATTATTCATTGTTTTACTTAATGACTGTTATGTTCTCATTCTCCCTCCAGAAGAAAAAAAATCAAAAATAAAATGTCTAGAGAAATTCAGTGCACCCTACTCCAACACCTCCATGTGTTCCCAGAAAATCAAGAACATCAGAGGCTTCTCTCTGTGCTTTTCTTAGCTTTGAGTGTTATCAATCTTTTGTGGAAACAGGAAATCATCTTGATGCTCCAATTTGGTTGGAAATTCCTTTGCTCTATACACATTTTAGTTTGTTTTGGGGTCTGCCATTCCCTCTGGGTCTTGTGCTCTCTTATCCTTCAGGGAACAACCTCTGTCTTGAAGGGTATCTTTACATAGATTCATTTCTTACCTGTTTCACTAACCAGGAATCAACGTCTCCTGGCCAGAGTATCCAATGGCCAAGTCGAGCCCATCGGTCACCCTGTGAGCTACACAATCATAGTGTCTAAATAAGTGCAGAGTAATCTGCTGGACCATGATCACTTAAGGTCAAGGACACCTGCAATGGTGTTCTCTCTGCTGCTGCTGGCCAACTGGAGCCTCCTCCATCTCTTTACTGACACGGTCCCACAGTCTCTGGCTTTTGGCTTTTGGTTGGGGATTTTGCTCAAAATAAAATCAGTTTTTTAATTAATGTTTCTGTCAAGATCTATTAGTGCTATTAGGACTGCCTGCCTCTCTCAGATAGCGAACCTGGATTTAGTCTCACAGATTCTCCCCTTTGAAGCGTCTTACTACTCCCACCTCTCATTCCTGAATCTAGGCAACTTTCTTCACTGAGATCACAAAACAAACACTCTCAAGTTTTGTCCTAACTTGGACCAGGTCACTGTGGTCAGAAGCATGCTGAATCTGTGACATACTTCAAGGCATTCAAGGGAAATCACTTCCTAGAGATGGCGCCAAAGACAAAGACTGTTAAATGCCCATCAAAGGAGAGCATGCCTTGCTATTATTAATTAAGCTGAACTGGACCCCAATCTATGTGGTGTCACCTGGCCTCAGAAACTGGGATAATGTTTTAATTACAAAATTAATTATTCATCAAATGCAGAAAACCAAAATGTACACATAAGAGAAATGGTCCACAGTAGGAAATTTGTTTAGTGGTTATCTATTGCTTTGTCAAATAAAGCTTTTCTTCATGCTACTCCTTTTTCTCTGTTACACTCTTTGGGACCTTGGGTGATAAATACAGAGGGCATTTCTCAGATCACAGAACACACCTTATTTATTTTGACTTTACTTAGTAAACACAAAAATTTCTGAGTTACTTTCATCTACGGACTTTTCCATCTGAAGGAAAATGCATATCAAATTATTGTAATTTCCAAGTATTATGTGATTTATTTCCCCAGAAACTTTTCTATTATAGCACATTATTTCACAATTCCTAGAGCTCAATGTGTTAATGTCATTCAAATCTGTCTCAGACAAATGCGATCAATCAGACATGTGAATCACAATATCCCCAGTGTAATCGCAGCCCAGAGTATCTTCTTTCTCAGATCATGCAGAGAAGAGCCCGCCTCAAGCCAGACAGATCGGCTCATTTATGGAGAGTCACAGCCTCAGCCTGGCTCACAAATACAGAGATAGTAAAACCAGGAGCATAAAAGCTTTCCTTTGCTGTGAAGGATGAAGTTTTCTACTCAAATGATGATACCAAAATTTCTTCCAGATTTAAATTTTGGCAACATCAGTACAGAATTATAAACTGGTACTTCTCCTGGCTTCATTTATCCGCTCCTGAATTAATATGGGAGACTTTCACTAAGGGAAATCTGAATGTGTAATTTAGCCTCAAACCAAATGCAGCAGCGCATCGGCCACTCCAGGGCAAATGTGCTGATTCAGAGCACCCATCAACTCACAGTTCTGTGAAAGAATCATCAAGTCAATATGGGTTCCTGGTTAAGGTAAAACAATGCACTGGTGGCTTTGAGTTGTACCTCTGAGAATTTTACTAGTCACCACCCCCAAGAGATAACATTACTAAGATTCTTGCACACCCACCTAGTGAGTGTTTTTTCTCAAAAAGCATCCCCAGCTGAATGCCTGAATCACAGTGTACCTGCCTTTAATACAAGCTCTTCCTGAAAACTAGAATTAAATGTCATGGCCCGGTGGATTCCTCAAACACTTTCGAACACTTTTCTCTTTCTTAGAATCTCACTGGTGGCTAACTGACATGCCTAGACTTGGAATTTCTCTTTCCTAGCTCAATGGAACATAGTGCAAATACTGGCTGAAGAGTGCCATGGTCAGCTTCCCTCAACACTCTCCCATCTTCCCCTGCCAGGCACTCTCCCAGACAAGATGCACAACGTGTCATCCGCTTTCTTCAAGAACAGCAAGAAAATTCTGGTTCATTCCCCACCCCCACCCAGATACTCAATTCTTATCAATAGTTCAATATGAAATGGGAACTTCCTAGAAAAACAATAATTCTTGAAAAACATACATTATCATTTGAATTGGCACTAGAACTAAATTCATTTGAAATGTGACATAAATGCCAATAATCCAGGGGACTCTCTGCCTTTCTCCCTTACTCCCTTACTCACTACTTAAGGTAGGTTTATAGTCCTAAGAACTCTGAAAATGGAAGTCCCGTTACTGACTGCCAAAGTCATCTGTGATCACATATGCATTTGCAAAATCATGGACTTCTTCAGTCAGCAAATCACACTTACATTACACTCTACAACACATATACCCCATAAGATTTCTCCTATAAACAAAATGAAAGTCATAGATTTACCTGCAACAAGTTACTTAAAAGGGCAAACTGAGTAAGAAAGATCACACTAGAATCACATCTCCTGATCTGACATAAGCACACTCTTCTTTCAGTTTCCTCCCTTTGGTGTAAATTAATGAAATTTTAAATTTAAATTTTGGCAACATTAATACAGAATTATAAGTTGGTACTTCTGGCTTCACTTCTCTGCCCCTGAATTAATATGGGAGACTTTCACCAAGGGAAATCTGAAAGTGTAATTTAGCCTCAAACCAAATGCAACAGCACATCAGCCACTCCAGGGCAAATGTGCTGATTCAGAGCACCCATCAACTCACAGATAGAGTTACTGTGGAGAAACAGAAAACGCACTTTCTACGAGAATGTTCTCTCTCATCTTTCCTGTGTCCTATTTTCAGTGCTGAGGTTGGTGGTGTTCTTTGCAGTGATGCTTTAAGGGCAGTACTAAATCATTGCAATTTATGGCCTAGAGGATCAGGTTCTAATCTCTTATCCCTGACAGTCATGAAGAAAGATCAGAAGCATTGGAAAACTGACCCTGGTCACATCAGGTAGTATTAATGCTTCAATCCAGAGGAAAAAGGAAAACAGAAAGGGAGGGAGACATACGAGACAATTAAAACATTTAGTTTCTGACCTGATTTTGAATATGATTGAATTCTTTAATTTGAGACAATAATAAATACATAACAGTAGGAAAAATGAAGACTGTGTTTTTCTTTTACACTGTCTGTTGTGATAAATATGCTAACCAAGACCATCTTTTCTTTACAAGCAAAAAATATCCTATCTATGCATCCTCTTTATACAATCTTTGCATAGCCTTACCTAGTCCCCTATAAAACATTCAATGGGCCTTCACCTGGCTACAGCCACAAGGTCACCAGCTACGGATGCCCTGCCAAGGGCAGGAAGGCTCTCTCCAACCATCACACCAGTTCTATACTTCAGAGACATCCTGAGAATGTGCACCAAAGCATCATAACCTGAGTCATCATTAGTTACCAGGATGATTCAGGGATTCTAATTCCCCAGAGTAGTTTAAATCAAATGTAAAATATCTCACAGAAACTCTGCATAAGCTGTTCCCTTGGTACCCAAGAAGCTCTGGAATAACAAGAGATAACAGACTCATTACACTTTAACTTTATAAATACTCACGGGTTGTCAGTGTGGAACGCAGAAACCAAGCCTTCCAGTCAGACATGAAGAAGCGTGTTGGTCTGATTGGAAATACTTTAAGGGGACTCTTCCAGGTCATTGGGAATCCTGACTGACTGTCCAATAGGTGCTCGGTGAGTTGTATTTACTTCTAAGACTGTCAGTAAAAACTGCAAGGGAGCCCAGAGAAGGATTCAGTTCTGAGACTGTAATGAGGATAGGACTTTAGGAAAGGTGAGTTTTCCTTCTGTTAGAAAAGCAAATGGGGAAGGACTGGTTGACTCTTACTTGGTGAAAATGAGATTTTTCTTTTTTGTCAGTGTATTATTCTACTAGGAAACCATAGCAGGGACCCAATAAATTCATAAAGCATCTGAAATTGTGTGCAAAATTTTGTACAAGTGAAACTTTCCTAGGAACAGATAATTAGCTTTCATCAGCTTCTCAAAGCAGTTCATGTACCCCTCTCTTTCCGGGAGTTAAGACTATTCAGCAAATTTATTTGAATTGTTCAAAAAATGAATGGTAAAGAGTAAAAAGCGCTCTGAATTATTAAATGTTGAATACACTAGTTAAACACAGTAATAATGTTAAAAGTGCCTGAACAAACTAAAATGAAGCATTTTTGAATTCCTACTAATGCTGCTTAAAATTTTTTCATAGGCATGTAAATTTGCAAGAAAAAGATAAGAAAAACAAAATTATGAAATGAATTTATACTAAGGAACCATAAGGGGTGTGTATCATTTTAGGCTCTTCAACCTACCTGGTTACAAATTCTGGCTCATCTACTTTGTGAATCTGTAAAAACTACTGAGTATTTCTGTGCTCAATTGTCTCATGAAGAAAATGGGGATAGTGAAAATTACATATTAAGTAAAATAATGTAAGTAAATAGACTAGATCTTGGCACAATAAAAGTACTCAAATAATCACTGGTTATTGTCATTAAATAGAGAGTAATCAAATCTCAGTAATCTCTATACTTATTTATAGAGACCATGAATTTTCTCTTAGGTAGAAAATTACAAGGTAAATATCTATTTTTGGAGATTTTTTTATTTTGCTTTTCCTGGAATTCATCATCAAGTCTAGTTATAGTCTAAGAACTAATAGACTAAACATCGATGTTATCAGTAAGCTTCAATCTTAATTATCAATGAAAAAATCAGATTATGTCCTAGAGTGAAAACATATATGAAAGAACATTCAACAAAAAGTATTTTGGAATGCAAAAAGCATGTCCATAGAATAAATGATAAATATATATATAACAAATGTAGAAAAAAAATTTAAAAAGCTAAAGACTTCATAGACAAATGTACAATCACATCAATAAATGCTAACAGTATAAAGCTGTTGAAGTAAGCTAGAGGCTGTGTCCTGGTTTGGGGGATCCTTGCAGAGTTACTAAACCTTTCCACACCTCAATGTGAAGTAAGAAACATTATACTTTGAATGGAGGCAGGAAGACATGACCAAGTCTGGAAACGAATCCAAAGAATGTTTTGCTGCATTTAGATGGCACAGAATCCTGAGCAGCAATCATTTTACTGACCAATACTGTTTATGTGCAATGCATGAAGTTGTCAAGGTTTGGTTTTGTTTTAAGCCAATGTTAAAAGAGATTAAACTACAAAAAACAGGTTACATCTACCATACCTAGGAATGTCAGAAATACCTAAATGTAACAGGCTGCTTATTGTTGCTGAGAGGAGTTAGCCTAATACCTGAGGGCACTAAGTAAAGGCTTCTCTCTCCAGTCCTTAACAATATACTTTCCCAAAGGCTCATCCTTGAATCCAGGCTGTATTCTACTTCTCTTTCCCTGAATGACCTCACTGATTCCCACAGCTGTGACCATCCCCTGTGTATTGGTGACTCTCCAATCCGTATCACTATCTCTGACAGTGCTAGAGACCTCCTCAAACTACTTTCAACACCCTGCCCTCCTCCGCCTTTCCTAGGCCAGACTACCTGCTTCTTCCAGCACTACCTTTCAATAGCACAGTTAGAGAAATACAGTGGGCAGTGCTGCTTCTTTTCTTTCTCTCTCAATTAGGCTTTCAAATTTTTAATTCTATGATATTGATTTTGGCACACATGTGTTTATGTGTATGTTTAAATAGTGGCAGTTCTCCTTAGGAAAAAGGAAAATTAAGTTATCGATTCTTAGTTCATCGTTATTCTCATCTCTCACACTTGAAAACTAAAGTCTCAGTCAATTGCTGACTGACCCCGGCTCTGCCCCTGGAGTACCTCTTGTGCCTCCCTCCGGTCTCCACTCCTGCCGTGGTTTCCCTTTTCAAACGCTCGTCAGGTCTCGCACGAGAGCGTCCTAGTTGGCAGACCTGCTGACAGCCCGCTCCTTTGAATCCTTGAGTCCATTCTGCACCACGTGCTACCAGACGAGCACCCTGAGTGCCCATCAAGCCATCCTGCTGCTCAAATGCCTAGTGGGTCTGCGCTCACCACTCCATTCGTTATTAAACTCTCCCTGGTATTGGACACTCTTCACAGTATGGCATGCTTTCAGTTTCTCCCACTAATCTCTTTCACTGGAACTTACTTATACCAGAAAGGATAATCACAGTCCCCCAAACATGCTCCGGGATCTCCTGACTCAACTCCTTGCTAGTAGTTCCTTCCTCGAACACTCTCCTCTAAACCTTCCTTTATCTTTTGAGGTACTCACATCTTCCAGTGCAGCCCAATTCCTTTTGAAAAGTGCCCACTCTCTACAGGCTATGGAGCAAACTCCTAATAATAGGTTAGAGGCCTTCAACATCCAGCCCAGGCTGCACTTCTAGTCAGATTTCCTATCATTCACTAATGGCAGTACTGTCCTAGACCAAGCAAAGAGAGCTCTGCTTTGGCCCCGTTCCTTAGAGCAATTCTAGGTCTCTTTTTCTGAATCACACCCTCTGAGGCAAAAACCAAAAGAATGGGGCCTCCCTGGTGGCGCAGCAGTTGGGCGCTGCGCTGTGGAGCTGCTGGCAGCACGCGATGCGAGCTCCACGCCCAGCCGGGGAGAGTCCCACATGGCTCGGCGGACCTCCCCTGCCTCGCCCGCTGCTCCCCTCAGCAGTGTATTTCTGATCTGCCTGTTCTGCTCCCTGCTCTGTCTCTGGTGAACCCTCTCGCCTCCCCGCACCTCTGGCCTGTTCCCCAGCTTGTATAAATAATAAATCTTTAAAAAAAAAAAAAAAGAAAAAGGATGTATGTACCTGGAGTCCATCTGATACAACTTCTAGACCATTTTCAAGTAAAAGGAAACTGAAATTCCTTGCCCAAATGGCCCCCAACTTACTCTTTCTCTGGTCACCCTTGGAAGCATGAACCACGCTGCTGATATCCACACACCTAGGCCTTGAGGGTAGGCAAAGCATGGTTGTGTGTTAGGGACATGAATAGAGCACGCACATTCAGGCTGACATGCACACAAGTACAGTCACAAGTGTGGTCTGGAAAGATTCTCCTCTTGCCCTCATTCCTGCATGGAACTCCCCAAAATTCTGCCTTCCAGATTATTATAAAGGTATATTTATTAGGGAGGAAGGATATATGTTTTAGCAATGTGTTATCTTTATATTTTTAATTTTTAAATATTTAGGCACATGATATGTCTTCCTCCCTTTGTTATTCCTGACCTATGCCCTAGCAGGTCAGCCTGCTCCCAGGAAATCTATCTTTTAACTATGCCAAATATTTGCAGTTCTCTCTTGCCCTGTCTTTCTCAAACATCAATTCCATTGCACAGGCTATCCTTTCTGTGTATAATTCCTGAGAGTTTCCTTTACTTCCTAAAGCATCCTTTAAGAAGTTGAAAGGTAAAAATTGCCCCACTCTCTCTATTTTTTAGCACTGCTCTGGAAATACTAGATAATGCAAACAAAAACAAGAAAGAAAGAAATGCAGGGGAAAAATTCACATCCCTATCATATTATGTGAATTCGTATTGAGATTACAAAGGGAATTAACTAAAAATCTATTTTTAAGTTATAGGAAGTTATGTTAAAAGACAGTTAAAATTAATTTACAAAATTCAATAGATTTCCTATATATAAATAATACTTAAGATACAAAATGAAAAAAAAATTCATTCATAACAGTAAAAATCTTTAAAGAAATATGTAGATGTTTATGAAGTCTAAAGAAAAACTTAAAACTCTATTTAGGAAAGTCTTTAATAAAAGAAATACATACCTTAGGTACAGAAAAGAAGATTTGATTGTAAAGATGTCAGTTCTCCCTAAATTAACACATTGATTCAATGCAACAGGAATCCAAGTGCAAACAAGATTTTTTTTTTTTTGGAAGTTGGCAAAATAATGCTAACGTTTGTCTAGAAAAATATGTGAGAGTAGCCAGAAAATATGCTAATAGCTATCAAATCAATTATATAGCTATAGCTATTGTATTTAAATATTTGCTCCTTGTTCTAAGAGACAATACAAAGAAAAATGTTAGCTGAAGTTGACTTAAGTAATGATGAATGTTTTACTGTGTAATAAGGCTGGAGTTTTTAATCACCTGGAAAATGATCTCATCAACAAATGGCATTAGAAGACCTGGCTAGCTCTTAGGAGAAATAATAGAGTTGATTACCTCATTAGCGATATCAAAATTAAACTCAGATCAAAAATTGTAACATGAAAATGAAATCCAGTAAAGATTTAGAATAAAATGAAATAATTTAAAATTTTTAAAGTTTTATCTGCATGTCACAAAGATCAGAATTCAAAAAGAAAAAAATATTGAAAAATTGACATCAAATCACATAAAATTGATTGCAGAGCACAAAGAAAAAACACCATACCAATGTTAAGGGACAAGTGACAAACTGAAAAATAATCTGCAGTATATATCTTGACAGTGACCTAGTTCCTTAATAAATAAAGAGCCCCTGTAAATAGAAGACCAACAACCTAACAGACAAATCAGCAAAGGAACTAATTTGATCATTCATAGATAAAGAAATACACTTGCAAATAAGTGTTTGGGGAAATGCTAACCCATACTTGGTTCTTTTTAAAAAACACCAAATCAAGAGGATTTGAGTTACCATTATTCACCATGGCAGTGGCAAAGTTTTAAAATTTCATAAAACTTTAGTTTCTGGGATAACCAGTTTCTTGTACCCTATCAGTAAATATGTAACTTGGTGCAGTTTCCTTGAAAGTCAATTTGTTGATTTCAATCAAAAGAGCAAATGAGTGTACTGAGATATTTCAGTCTATTTTAGCAAAATATAACTCGTTGGGTAAAGCATGGGTAAAACTTTAATATTTAATTTAAGTAAAAAATCTTTAATATTTAAGTAATGCTGGGATTATGAGCCAAATTTTAGTCATCTGTGACTGGAACAAAAGGTAAGAGGCTTTTGCTTTTCATCATTCTGAGCCGTATTTCTTCTTTTTCCAACAAGAAAGAGAAGAAAATGGCAAGAGGCAATCGTACCACAGTTACAGAATTTGTCCTCATGGGGTTCACAGACCGCCCTGAGCTGCAGCTTCCCCTCTTTGTGGTGTTCCTGGTGATTTATGTCGTCACTCTAGTGGGAAACCTTGGCATGATCCTGCTCATCAAGGTGGATTCAAGGCTCCACACCCCCATGTACTACTTTCTCAGCCATCTGGCATTCATTGATCTTTGTTACTCTTCTTCCATTGGGCCCAAGATGCTGCAAAACTTACTGGTACAGAAAAAAACCATCTCCTTTTCAGGCTGCTTTGCCCAGCTGTACTTCTCCAGTGCTTTTGCCACCACCGAATGCTTCCTCTTGGCCACAATGGCCTATGACCGCTACATGGCGATCTGCAACCCCCTGATTTACACAGCCATTATGACTCAGCGGGTCTGCAAGGAGTTAGTGATAGGGGTCTATACCTATGGCTTCCTCAACTCCGTGATACAGACCGTTCTGACTTTCCAGTTGTCTTTCTGCGAATCCAATGTCATCCGCCATTTCTACTGTGCTGACCCCCCTCTCCTTGCCCTCTCCTGCTCTGACACTCAGAACAAAGAAAAGCAGCTCCTGGTCTTTTCTGCAGTGAACCTCACAGGATCCCTCCTGACAGTCCTCATCTCCTACATTTGTATCCTTTATGCCATTATGAAAATCCAGTCTTCCGAGGGCAAATGCAAAGCATTTTCCACCTGTGCCTCCCACCTCACTGTGGTCATCATCTTCTATGGAACACTGTTTTTCATGTACCTGTGGCAACCTAAAGCAGGGAATTCATGGAAGTATAACCAAGTGGTCTCTGTGTTTTATAGTCTTGTCATTCCCATGCTCAATCCCCTGATCTATAGCCTGAGGAACACAGAAGTTAAGGATACCCTGAAAAAGATGCTAGAGGGCAAAGAGTCATAGTGAGTGAGTTATCTGATGTGTCCTTGGGAAAGTATGCTACACAGACATGGCATAACCAACCCAGTTGAACTTTAGCAGGCCAATTGCTCTACCATCACAACAGTCGATCCAATTTGACTTTTTTAATGAGCAAAAGAACTGGGCCACTTCCTTGACATAGTCACGTTTAGTCCAATCAATTATCATGAACCAATTTAAATTAACTCACAAGCCATAATAAGTACATACTTCATATATTACAAATGATGTTGTTTACGACTGATTGGGTAATAGTATGATTCTAAATTCAAAAAAATCTTAAAAAGACACTAATGAAACTGGGTATGGAACCCATGCAAGAAAATCCATGCTGTTAGAAACATTTTCCACCTCTTGAAGGGTTATATTGTAGTAAGTCATTTGTTAATCTTAAAACATTTTGCCTCATAATATATTTTCATAGATATTGGCTAAGTTTAAAAGCCAGATCACATAAAAAGAGCTTATTTATTCTAAATGCATGTTTAAAATGAGCAATAGAAAAAATAGTATTACAATATTAGAGATGGACAAGAATAAGAAGAAACTATGACTCAGTTAATGTGGTTGTTGTGTTTTGTTTTTTTATGTTTAGCATAAGAAAGACTTGTTTAAAAGAGGCAGAGGGTTTAGAGCACTTTAGAGATGTCAAAGTGGTCATTTATTCAACAGCCAGGGTTTCATTTTTTTAGTCTTTGAAAAGTGCAACTATAGTGAATTTTTACTTTTTTAGGGGGAGTGAGGTAGGAGGACTCATACATAAACTGAAGAAAGAAAAAGAGAAGGAAAAAAAGAAGGGGAGAGAGGAAGAGTTTCCTGAGATAACCAGGCATAAATACACACATTTCTTAGATGAAATTATTTTCTTAAATAATTTGAATGATCCCAAGAAATACTTTAATTTTGCAGCATTTTCCATGTTTTATATGTTTGCACAGATCTAATATTCCAGTTTTCTTAGAAAGAAGTCTACATACATTTTTGTTGTCAGTGGGAATACGTGAAAGAAAAATCTCTAACTTTTTAGGCAAGAATATAAGCACTCTATAGCTTTTCCAAGACTCAATTTTAAAACATCTCCCAAGATCCCAAGATCTTCCATAACTATTCAATTTTCCTCTGTTTTCAAATGTGATTACTATTTTTACCTTTCTTAAAAATGAAAAAGAACATTTATCACCCACTAATTACAAGTAAGTTTAAAATTAATCAGGAAACTAAAGGCTTCCTATTGCCCTACCCCCAAATAACTTCGGGTAACATGATGGCATCTTTGTTTAATTGCTGTTTATGATTAAATAATTTAGAAAAATTAAAATATTTAGAACTCTCTTAGTTCAGAAAGCCTTTTTCTAGAGTTGAGTTACTTTATGGGGTATTGACTGTGGCTAAAAAGAAAGATATTACCTGTTTGAAGGTACAGAAGAGGACAGATAAGAAGCGAGTCGAGGAGGGAGGAGAGCTTGCACAGGAAGGTTACAAACAAGAGGAGGCAAGTAAAGTGGGTTGGATAATGCTGAAGGATGATATGAGACACAAGTTTCTTAAGACTAAACAGATTGTCCCTTCATTTGGGACCCCAGAGCCTACTACCATTCCTGGTACAACAGAACAGACAAATCTCAACTGTTTACTGAACCAAATTGAACTCTTCTATCTTTTCTCTTAGTTCTAATGGACTCTACATAGGGTGCTTACTAACAGTCCTGGGGATGGAAAGTAACACAAAAAGGGAAGTTACGGGGATCAGAACAAGAAGGCTGGCTTTCAGTGTCCTCCCAGTGAGGCTTACATCTTTAGGGCAGGAAAATGTATGAAGTCAACAACACAACCTAGTCAGTGAAGGAAATGCATCAGGGAAAGTTCTATGCTGGGAAGATGACAGTAACTAGAGTTATTGATGGACCATGGCTAGCAAAAGACTGTTAATATAGGAAGAGGTTGCTACTAACTAGGATAAGAAAATGAGCCCAATACTTAGATAAGATATGCATTCCCAAAAGCCATACCCATTTCTTTAATCTTTTCTCAAACTATTTCCCATGCCAATTCAGTTCAGAAAAAAAGGGGGGAAAACATAAGTAGATATCACATGTTTTAATACATCCCTCTCAGAAAATGAATTATACTCATGTTTTTAAAGAAATATTTGGTCTAAGTAGTACATATCATCAATTCTTCTTAGAGAAAATTGAAGAAAGTGTGTCACAGAACCTCCTCCATGCCTTCCCAGCAGCTGAATTTGTGTGGTTTGTTCACTGTGCTTCCTTGATTCCTGTAAAGCAAAGTAGAAAACTGAGAACTGCAGTCATAGATGATAGATAGAAGTTTTCCTAAATTTCCAAGGACTTATAAAAGCAAAGATCTAAGTGTGAGGAATATTCAGCAGAACCTAAACTTTGGCGAATTTTCTATTTCCTTACCATTGGGGCTCTTTAGTCTAATAAAGTTATCTCCCTGATTTGGGCTTTATAATAAGAAAAGTCTCAGGTGCAGAATTCTCCAATCATGTTTTTAAAATACGTAACATACTATACATAGGTATAGTATTAAAGTGACAATATTTAACCTATAAAAGAGACCACCGTGTTTATCAATATTTGTTCACTAATAAAGCAAAACCACTTCAATCACTACTCATCATCATTATATTAATCTTTAGACCAATAATTATACTACATGAACAAATGTCTCCTGAATATGTAAATATCACTACCATAATGATTAATACCATAATTACTACCATTACTACCATAATTACTATTATCAAATTTTAAGCATCCAATGTTTCATTGGCAATGAAAATAAAACAGCTCTCACATATAAATAAAATATAATTTTTATTTTACTTAAGGTAATCCTAAAAATGGATGTTATTTGCCAGTATTCACCATATGGATAATTCATTAACAAACCATTATATAACTGAAACCTATGACATCTGCATAGGTAGACATAAGTTTATAGTCATTTGCACATAAACTGCTTAAATTTAAATTTCTTATTTCTCCACATTTACTACTGTACTCATTTGTCATGCTTAAAAAACACACCATTTTTTTCTTATGTTGACCATAAAAATAAGAAACAAGAGGAGGCAAATATTATTCATTTCTTTCATATTATTTGTTTTTCATAAGTATTTCTGAAACCTAATCATTTTAAAACCTCAAATGTACACCCCAAATTTTCAACTTTGCCCTGGATGTACAATTCCAGCGTTCTTTTGAGAGAGAGGTAGAATAGGGAAATGTTAATTCAGTGTTAAAAAGTGACTTCTGCATGCAATTAAGTACACCCACCAGAGATGGGGAGATGCTGGTGGCAGAACTTGGGAGGTTAGGCTCCTGGGAAGGTAAGCGATGTAGCCTATTCTTTCAAACTCTTCCGTTTTTTGCTGTAAAAATATATTTTCTTAATATTTGTATACTATTAATTTTGTTAAGGTTAAATTTTCATCTCTGGGAAGATAGAGCAAATTGAAGATGGGAAAGATCATTTTTATTTTTAAAAGTCAAATGTTTCTCTCTTATGCTGTTACTAGCAGCTCAACTGAGACAGTTTCCAAAAGGTTTTATTCCGTGGCCTGGAGGAAAATGTTTCCCACAAGCCCAGTGACTTTGCTTGGGTGTTTTGACCACTCAGCCATCAGGATACCAACTACCCACAGCTTCTGATCCTCCTTACAGACAACCCTGTCTGCTGCCCACATTGATGTACATGGAAATGGGTTAGAACAATAAGCCACCCCTCCAGTCCACCTCTGTTCACCCTCTGGTAGGGAGGCCACAAAATTACTGGTTTCTCACAATTGGGCAAGAATAGGGAGAGCGCCTAGTCCATCCCTGAAAACCCATAAAATGTTTTCATGCCATTTTTGTTGTCTTCCCTTAAAAAAAATTTCAACCTCCTTACTTCTAGTGTGTTCTATTTCTTGTGAAAGCTGATACTATCAATATTATGTTTACTTATTTCATCATACCCTTCACCCAAACTGATAGACTTCCTCAGAAATCTTTCAGATTCAGGGCTTAAATTAATGTAATTATAATAGAGCAACAAATTAAAAGGAAGCTGTAATTCATGTTATTTGTACTGGAGGAGGAGTCATTTTTATAAAGACAAAATATTTTTCACAAATGTTGGACCACCTTTCCTTAATGTATTTACCACAAATCACAGATGGATCCTAAAGTATATCCAGGCACAAAATAACAACTCTATCAACTTTAATCTAAGAATACCTTCCTCTGACCTACTTAAATAATTAAGTGTTAAAACATTGTCTGCTAAGCTTTCATCCCCTGGCTTATTCATATTTCCCTGTACATTAAATTGTGAAATTTATCAAGATAAGACTGTGCCTGTGTGATCACTTGTCTAGAGCTATAACTGACATCTGAGGGCATCTATAAATGCACATGTGGGAACTATGCAGTAGGCAGCAGAATAAATCAGATGAAGCCTGAAAATATTTATGGACTAGGAGGTGAGGATTTTTACTTTAATAATAATAATAATATAGCCTTAAAAGTAGTCAATGCTGGTGGCATGATAAGAAAGAGACTGGATAGAAAAACTCAAGGTCTTAGCTTAGGTCTTATATTTGCTCTGAACTCTGAGATCTGTCAAGTGGCTTGATCCATAAAAGACTTATTTTAATCTAGAAAATGAGGGCAATAATCTCTTACAGGATTACTGTAAAGATAAAATAGCACAGGGCATGCTGGATCATATTTTAAACATTTAAAAGAATAACCAGATTCTACCACTTCTGCCAAGTATTCCACTTTCAGAATCAAAGATTTAGAAAATTCTTGCCAGAAAAAAATGTTTTTACAAAATATGGACATTGCAGAGCCAATAAATGATTTTCAATTGCTTGATTGGAAAAACTTCCTACAGCTCATTTCCAATGTACAGTTCCAATGACAGTCTGCAAGTCAGTAATTTGTAACATGGACATTGTGCCCCTGGAAACACAGTTGCACACTGCTCAGAGCAAACCACAAAATCTTAATTCATAAAAAGTCCATAACCAGTCTCCACTGACATGTCTTTGTTCCCGCAGAACAAAGATCTGCCTTCCACATGGGTCGCTAGGAACCCCTCTACTTGCTACAGCTGCGATTGCAGAAGGCAGCATTATCACCCCCAGACTGTGACTGCTCTGAGCCTCACCCTCGCTTATGAGAGAATAATTAGAAGTGAGCTGTGGGATAAAGGCCAGAGTGTAGGTTGGGCTGTGTTGGAGAGCTGTCTCCCTCACTTTCTCCTGCTCCCTTTCCCTGGTCTCTAGCAGTACGGACTGCAGTCAGCCAGGAAAAAACTGAAAGGGAGTAGCAGGAAAGGTAAGGTACTGCGGAAGACTCTTTCCCTAACTCTCATCCCTCCAGTGGCCTCTACCTTCCTGGACTGTGGGCAGCTTGGGTGAGAATTTCATACCCTCTCTCACAGCAGAAGGAGGGTGAGATGTGAGGATGTGAGGCTGGCAGGAGGGAAGGGAGGAGTACGGGGAGGAGGACTAGGGAGAAGCTGGTGTGTCATTTCTGAAACTGCATGGAGGTGCTGACCATTGCTTTACTTCTTTCAGGAAGACAGTAAAATCTTGCACAAGCTAATGGACCACCCAGGAAAATGCTGCACTGCCTATTAAATGCAGTAGATGTTCAATAAAATTTAACTGAATCTTGGCTTAATTGCTCCCCTCTGTTCTCTGTCTCTGTCTCAAACACACACCATCACGTAGATGCTATTGCAACCCCAAACGCAAAATCTTAGTAACATTATTGATCATCATCTCCTACTTCACAGCCAACTTCTGCTTTCCCCGTATTTGAATATGGCACTTTCCCACAGGCACCTGGTCCAAAATAATTATGGCTATTTTTATCCTGTCCTGATTATCTTCACAGCTTGAGGAGAAGACAAGATTTTCCATTATTTATCTGTGCATTAATGCAAGAATCCTACACTGTTCTCCTTCCTTTCCATTTCTATTTCTACCCTTTCCATTATTGTACCTGGACCTCCTGAACTCATTACTTTTAATCTCCCCATCTCAAAGGCACTCAGTAGGTTCACTCATGTGTGAGTTTACTGTGTAACAGCATTTCAGTTCAATGGGGAAAGGATAGATTTATTGATAAATTAGAGCAAATGCAAGCTGAAGTACAATTACATGTCTAACATCTTATATCAAATAAAATCAATATTAATGCAATCTTAATGTAAAAAGAGACACCTTAAAAATATTTGAAAAAATTATAGAGAAATATTTGGTAGTCTGAAGACAGGAAAAGTTTTTCTAACAAAAGAATTAAGGTGAGAAGTTGTAAATAAAAGTTATGACCAATTGATAAAATAAGAATTTTAAAGTTCTCTTACAGAAATCAGTAAACACAGACAAACATGGGAAAATATTCACAATTTATATAAAAGAATTAATATAAGGAAATAAGAAGATAAATCAATAAAAGAATAGGTACAGGATATGAACAGATAACCCACAAAATGTGAAATAAAAATGACCTAAAATATACAAAAGACATTCAATCTTATTAGTAAGCAAGGAAATAAAAATTAGTAAAAAATGAGGTCACTCTTCACCTATCAGATTGGCAAAGATATTAAAGAACATTAAAAACCAGGTGAGATTATGGAGAAAAAGTCATGTTTCTAGGGCACTTCTGGAAATCTAAATTGGTTCAAAATTTTCAGAGGGAAATTTGACAATATTCACCAAAAAACCCTTAAAATTAATCACACTTTTGATAAAGCAATTTACAGAATTTATTTTATGAAAATACTCCAACAAATGTACAAAAATCTATGCAATTTTCAAATTACTGTAATAGTGTTTATAACAGTAATGAAATCAGGAGTAATATAAAGATCTAACAATGAAGGCAAGATTAATAAATTGAAGAACAGTGATACATAACATATAATAACAAAAATAATAACATTAATAAAAATAAATAATACATCATAAAATGGTGCTGTCGATACATTTTATGTTCATTAAAATGTTCATGATATTTGTGCAGAATTTTATGTATATATTATCTTACTAGTAAGATTGAATGTCCTTTGCATATTTTAAGTCATTTTTATTTCACATTTTGTGAGTTCTCTGTTCATATCCTGTACCTACTCTTTTATTGATTTATCTTCTTATTTCCTTATATTAATTCTTTCATATAAATTGTGAATATTTTCCCATGTTTGTCTGTGTTTACTGATTACTGTAACAGAACTTTAAAATTCTGTTACAGTATTATGCATATATCACTTTATTTTATTAATTACATATGAAATATATAAAGATAAGCAGACTTCTAGTATCCAGATTGGCTATTTCTGTGTGATAGAATCCCAGGTGCTTTTTACTGATTTCTTTATTTAGAAATAAACAAACAAAAAATAAGAAATCTATCCCAATCAGGATATACTCAACCCCTCAGCCATGATTCCGCCTTACATTTTAACTCAAATTAACTTCCTAATGCCCAGTGCCAAACCTAGAGACAGGGGGTCAAGTTATAAGGATGCTTCCAGCTATATGGTGAGTAAGGACAATGGGAAGAAAAGGAAGAAAGAAGTGATGGAGGAATAAAAGATGACGCTAGTGTTTCTGATCTGTCTGACCGTTGGTCAAAGGGGATTTGATTGAACAGAAAAATGCTGGGTCTTCAGACACCCGACATAGAGCCTTGAACACAGTGTGATTTAATGCTTTTTTAGTGGATGCATGTGCTTTCCTATGACCCTTATTACAGTCAGTTGTTTCAGTATTCTATCCAAAATATTTTCTGAAGGCTCCAAGAAGACACAATAAATGCTATTTGATGCAATAAAGGAAACATCAGAATGAGAATCAGGGGGCCTGTTTTAACTATATGTCACCTCACCCTTTCCTCTGCCTAGCAGTTTACTTTTCTACTCAGGGACCTAAATACCACTTTTCCAGAGAGGTATTTCCCGACTCGCAGGCTCCAAGAAAAAAAGAAAGAACTTGAATCCTCCTGTTCTCCTTTGCCTGGTTGTCAGAATTCGGCTGGGGAGAAACTCACAAACCTCTGTCTTTCTTGTCTGGACTTGCCACTAACATATTTAGTTTCTTTATATGTGCTGGACTTAACTGATTTACAGAATGCACCTAGTTATTACTTTAATTTAAAAAAATGTTTCTAATGCACCAAGGATTTTTCTCATAATATCTCAGGTTATTAGCCCAAAAGAGCTGCATGGGTCTTAATCTCTGCACTAACATGCCCTGGATTCTGACCCCTTCAGAGTCTGGGCTGAGCTCCTTGCATGCATGGACATATCTCACTTTCTCACAACAGCAGATGCTACTACGATCAACCATAAAACAGATGAGTAAAGCAGAATTTAGAGAAGCTAAGTGACTTTTCCTGAATCACAGAGCGTGTGAATGGTAGAGGTCGGATTCAGACAAGAGGAGGGGATTGCACATCTGCAGGTACTTACAGAGGTACAGGCGCTGCTGTAAGATCAGAGACCCTCCACTGAGGTTTACTGTTCCCTTCACTACATGTTTTTTTTTCATTTTCTTTTTAAGAAAAAGGAAATGACAAATAGAATGACCTGGCTGGCTTGTCACTGAGGTGGAAGTGGGCAGAGCACACAGCCTTTTGGTCCTTGCTGCTTGTGTGAATTGTGGGGCTGGGTCCAGGTGCCAAATCTCTTCTCTGGAGCGGTAGTGGGCTGTGACCTATTGTTCCCACACCCACAGGGACTGACTGCGTCCCCACTGTTGTCACCATGGGAAAGCCCAGAGGTGGGCTTGACAAGAGAGCTGAGGAGGGGGCTGGCCTGGAGGGCAGGCTGGGGGTTACTCCAGCACAGCAACACATTCAGTCCACCATCTGCCCCCAGAAACCTCGCGTGCTTTTGTCCAATGTTCTCGGATACAAAATACAATAAGGACTTAAATAAAGCACATCTGTAGGCTCCCTGCAGGTTTTACACACTCTCTTCCAAAGAACACACACTGAAGCTCCTTATGACAAGCGGTAGCTCACCTCCCGTGGGCCATTCTAATAAATCATTTGCATCAAGCGTAGATGCCTAAACCCTACAATTCCTTTTAGTTCCATATTCTCTATATTCTTAAGCTATGGGATCGAATTACTGCCATGGTTCGAAAAGCAATAGAGTGGACCCAATTTTTTTGACAATTTAAATCCTGTGTGAACCTTTCAGTTTTGTACTGGAAACCAATTTTTGAGATGTGATATAGGACAGCCAAATAATTGCTAGACTTCTGGAATAAGAATAAAAGGAAAGAAAGGAATAGCATTTAAAACCTTACAAACCTTTGCTTGATTGGTAAAAGAGCAACAAATAATGCATAAGTCCCTACAAAACTCATAACAACTAAGAATACACATTTTAATCAACAGCTTTTAAAACATTTTAAAAGAATGTTCTAAATTATGATACCTTTAAAACTTTGCACAATTCAAACACAATGTTACTATAAATATTGATTTTTAAAATGTTGACTTTAAATTAGAACTGAACTAAACTGTTGGCTATATCACACATGCCGTTTGATGAATTCAGGTCTAAGTTTTCTAACTTCCTTAAGCCAAATATAATGCCTATAAGTTACAATATTAAAATAAAATATTTAAATTAAATTTTAAATATTTTTAAAAACATATTGAGGCATTGCAATTAAAAACCACTTACTTGCATGTCCTTGCTATCTTGAATGTATTGTCCCCTGGTTGACACTGTCGTATAAATGGGGGGAGTTGGTGGAGCCTGAGTTTTAAATAACTTGAGAAAATGGGTTCTTGCAACTTCCCCCCGGGATTTAATACTAATCCTGCTATTGAGAAAATTATGAGGATATTATTAGGAAAGTTACAGCACTCATACCCTCTTGAAAAACATGATCATTGTGGTCATAGTGAGACTAGTCTCTCCAGCCTTTACAAACGCTACAGAAGTTGCATGTTATTTCTGCGTTCAGTAGATAGTTTTATTTGTGTGCCTTTCTTAGCTATGAAAACAGTGACAGCCTGCAACTATAAGCCCAATAGAAATAGTTTTTAAAAATTAGGCCAGGACAAAAGAAGCTGCCTCCTGTCTCCTCCATAGGCTTCCTCCACTGCACACACCACCTATGTCATTCGCCTGTCACCTGTGCCAGACTGCACGCTCCTCGCAGACAGGAAACATATCCTAATCTACTCCAGATGCTCAGCTTCTCTCAAATTTGTTGTTTACTTCATCTTCCATTCATTTTCTATGGTCCTGGGCCACACAGACTAGTGCCCAGGACTCCGCATACTTCCTAACAAAACGTCATTTAAAAAGAGCAGTTGTCAGCAAAGGAAGCAGAAAGATTGGTAGAGAGAATAGAGAGCTTTGTCACTTGAAAACCATATATGGAAGATGGACTCCATGGCCCCAACTACCGGTCCTCCTGATTTGGAAAATGGACACATTGAGACACCAGGACCTCCAGCCATTTAATGCCACACCACAGCAGAACTCCCCACTCTGGGGCCATGATCCTTAATCAAAGGGGTAGGAGGGTTTCTGGGTCACCTGAACTTAGATTTTTAATCTATCTTGTTGTAATTGAGTAAAATGGCATCTGGCCATATACATAGGTCTCATGAGCTTTGTTAGGGTAACTCAGAATCCCTGAATCGGGTCAACAATGGGACAAAGAGTTTCTATGCTTGGAGGGCTGAAGACCAAATCTTTTGGAGGATGTGAATTCACAAGTTGGCTCCTTTTGCATGACACACCTACCTCCAAAGAGCATTCGCCTTTGCATTTCCTCAGGCCCAAACTGAGTGCTTAGTGGAAAAGTTTGAGTTGGTCGTGAACCCTGACTAAAAGAGTTTTACTGCCTGACAAGCCAAAAGAGGAGTGTGGGGAAGGCAAAATACAGCCTGTGTGCTCTGATAGAAGATTGTGTGGGCACTGAGGATCAAAAGAAGGGAATTGTCACTTTTACCTGGGTATATAGGAGGAGTCATGTACATTTAGGGAGAAAGATGTGCTTCCCATAAACATCCTCTGGGAATGGAACCAGGCACTTTAAAAGGCAGGTGGGAGGAGTCACTAAAATTAAAGAAAACACAGGATTCTGAAAACATCAGGGAATCTTGAGGTTGACGGACTTTATTGGCTAAATAATGTTTTTATGAGGCTGACTTACTGAAAGCCAACATTTTAAATAAAATC
Source organism: Scalopus aquaticus (assembly GCA_004024925.1). NCBI lineage: Eukaryota > Metazoa > Chordata > Mammalia > Eulipotyphla > Talpidae > Scalopus > Scalopus aquaticus. Next base: position 63,693 of record PVIJ01003838.1, on the reverse strand, counting down.
CGAAAGCATTCACAGGGGTGCTTTCTCAAAGGTTCCCCTTCCTCCTACCTGGGCCTGCAGTCATCTAGGTCACAGTGATGTACAGTGGTCATCTTATTGATAGAACTTCCCTGAATTTTTGGTTTGAATCCATTATTTTTTAGACCCCATTTTTCCCTATTTCTTGGTATTCTACATCATTTAGCCATAGCAACTTCCTCAAGCAGCCCCCTTAAATGTAATGAGAAATAAGTTTTCTGAGTTCTTGTATGTCTTAAAATTACTTTGTTTCACTCTCGATTAATGGTTTGAGAAGAAATACAATTCTAGACTGAATAACATTTTCCATCAGAAACACAGAAGCCGGGGGCCTCTCTGGTGGCGCAAGGGGTTACGTCTCAGCCTATGAAGTTATCAGCAGCCATGCAGCACAAGTTCAATCCCCAGCCAGGGAGTTTCCCACATGGCACAGCAGACCTCTCCTGTTTCGTCCACTGTTCCGCTCAGCCGTGTACTTCAGTATTTCTACCAGTTCTGCTCCCCACTCTGTCTCTGGTGAATCATCTCACCCACCACACCTCTGGCCTACACCCCAGCCCTTGTATGCATAAATAAATCAATCTTAAAAAAAAAAAGGAAAGAGACACAGAAACCTTATTCTATGATCTTCTAACAAATAGTGTTCCATTCAAATACTTACCATTTTCTTAAGAGGGATTTGTGAAGGTTAATTTGATGAGTCAGCTTGACTTGGCCACAGTTATGTTTGCCTAAAGATTATTCTGGTCTTTCTGTGAGGATGTTTCGGTGAAATTAGCATTTAAACCACTAGACCCAATAAAACAGACCACTCTTTCCAATGTGGTGGTCCTCACTTAATCCACTGAACACTTGAATAGAGCAAAAAGTGGCATAGAAGCCTCCCTTAAGAGCAGCACTATGACGCTATCTGAGCCACGGCAGCACGAGTTCGATACCTGGCCAGGGAGATTCCAACATGGCGCAGCTGACCTCTCCTGCCTCTCCCGCTGCTCCTCTCAGCAGTGTACTTCAGTGGATCTGCCTGTTCTGCTCCCCACTCTGTCTCTGGTGAATCCTCTCACCACCCCACACCTTGGGCCTACACCCCAGCTTATATGCATAAATAAATAAATCTTTTTTAAAAAAATGAGAAACCTTAGAGAGAGAGAGTTTTCTTTCTCTTCCTGACAATGCTCAAGCTGAGTCATTGGCCTTCTGCCTTTGGGTATGGGCTGAAATTCACACACCCTCTCTCCCAGTTCTCAGGTCGTCAGATTTGGATTGGAACTATGCCATTGGTTCTCCTGGTCCCAGCTTGCCTAAGGTAGATCCTGGGTCTTAGCAGTCTCTATAACCACATTAGCCAATTCCATGTATTCTGTTTTTCTGGAAAACCGAGACTAATGCTGCAGGCTTTGGAGTTTTGTTTGTTCCCTGTCTGTAAGCTCTTAGGATTATTTTTATCTTTTGTGTGCTGAAATTTTCCAATTTTCTCCTGAAGGATAAGTTTTTTATTTTTTTATCTTAAGTTAAAATTTCAATCTGAAAGTTCATTCTTACCACTGGAATTTTCCTGTGTAATTCTGTAATAATTCCTTTCTGTGGTTTTCTTTTCTCTGTGTTTGAAATTGGTATTGAAAAAGTTGCAGCTCATCAATCATTATCGCTTTTAACTATTCTTTTTTTTCAATTGGTGCAATATTGCATGATATTCTCTTTTTTTTTTTTTTTTTTTTTTTTTTTTTTTTTTTTTTTTTTTTTTTTTTTTTTTTTTTTTTTTTTTTTTTTTTTTTTTTTTTTTTTTTTTTTTTTTTTTTTGGTCTTTTTGCTCCTCTTCTAAAAGATCTACTCATCTTTCTCTTCCAGTCTTCCTACTAGTACCATTTCCAATGATTATTAATTTATAAAAGTTTACTCTAATTCTCAACCACTACTTTTTAATAGCTTCATGCTCTTATTTAAAGATAGAATAGCTTTTCAGCTTTCTTCTATTACTTGTGTTACCCCTGTTTTCCCCAAAGACTTTCTTCCTATTTATTAATCATGACCTCTCTTTCATAGAGCATTTTCTCAGATATCTGATGATGCTTTTTTGGTCCATACTAAAGTGTTGTTTAAGAACTGTGTGCATGTCGCTAAGACTTTTAACTGACAGACTTTGCTTTGGGGTGACTTGTGCAAAACAGTCCTTTCTATTGAAACACTAAATATCAAAATAAAAATGTTTTTGTTAAGCTCTAATAATAATTAAATATTTCTCAATATTTTATCTGGAAGCTAGAAGCCTTGTTAATTAACATTCTGTAAATGAGAGATGGGGGAGGAGGGAGAAAAAGAAAACAACTACCTGTAAAAAGTGAAGAAAAAAATTCCATTTCAGTTCATTTGTTCCTTTGACAAGTATTTATTTACTACCTATTATATTCCAGGCACGGTTCTGCTTAGCAACCATCCCGCCCCACCCCCACCACAAAAAAACAGGAACAAAGATTTTATTGTAATGAGGGGAGCAAACACTAAACAAACAAAAATAAATTGGTGGTTAGAAGTACAAAGAAGAAAAGTACAGTAGTAAAAGCAAACAAAAAGTGATGGGAATTGGAGCAGCCATGTTGGATAAGATGGTTAGCAGGCCTCTCTGAAAAGGTGGCATTTGAAGAAAAATCTGAAGTGAGTCATAGGAATATCTTTAAAAGAGCACTCTGAACAGTAGTGGGACAGAAAGCATACAGGCTGAGGGGCCGAAATTTGCTTGGAACAGAGGAAAAATAAGGATGTACCTGTGGTGAAATGGAGTTAGAAAGAGAGGAAGTCAAAATCAATAATAAACTCTTAACAGCTGACTGCAAAACTGAGCCAACTAGAAGCGGAGTGGGATTGGGAGAGGGAGGAACTGGGCAGGACATGGTGGAGGGCTGTTGGGGCGCTGCTGGTGGGCAGGATGTGAAAGTATGCATGTGTGGAAGTTTGAACTTATAGATAACTTCTGGAGCAGATACAAAGATGTAAACCTACTTAACCTTGATAAACATAATTTGGGTAAAAAACAAGAGAAGAAGAAAGTGAGACGAAGACATAACCAGAGGTCAGAGCATGTAGGTCTTTTCAGCCTGGTCATGATTCTGACTGAGTAAGCAGGCAAACCTTTGGGAAGTGCAGGTGCCCACCCAATCCAACCTATTTTTCCAGAAAAGAAGTGAAGAAAGATTCACAGGGATTGTGTGGTCATTCTATGGCAGAATTCAGAAAACTCCAAAGACTTGTTCTGTCCACTTGTTCTAACTCAACTCCTGGCAGTGAGTGAATCCCCTGTCGCCCTGCTTCTCTGCATCAGGAGCTTCTAACTAAAAGTTTGCACGAGGTATGTCTGATTGGTAGAATCTGGGATACATGCCTGTACTCTAACTGTATGGGAGGCTACAAAAATACCTGGCATTATTCTTCTGTAGTGAAAGGATGCAAAAGACTTTAATGCAAAAGACCAGAATTCTCACAGCATTAGAAAAGGATATAGATGCCAACAAGTCAAAAAAGAATTAAATATACTACAAACTTTTTCTGAGTTTACCTTTGGCCTTACCCTATAAGTTTTTATCTGCATTCCTGTCATTGATGATAATTTCATAATAATTTATTAGACTCTCCATTTCTATTTTGACCAAAGAATAAATTGAAAGAATTTTTTCAATTTCTAAGTGGTTAGATTGTTATTAACTAGCATTATACTAATTAATTCAATTATTCAATTATGACATGAAATGAATATATGTGTCACTTCTATTCCTTGGAACAAATAAATTTTCTATGAGAACATTACCAATTTAAAAAATACAGAGAAAAGAGTATCATCTATTTGAATGGCAAATATTTTTATAAACCTATTCAGAGAATAAATGTTGAATTACTCAAACATACAGCTATTGCCCATTTTTCAAAAGTTCCCTTTAGGCTACTTTGCTTTTATGAAAGGCCTACATTAGCACCTGTTTTCACTAACAGAAAGAAATCCAGAGAGGATTTTTCACTTTTAAGACAATAATTTTTTTTTTTAAAAAAAAAAGGCAAAAATACTGTTTCGGCATTTGTTCAGGTGCACCCCCAGCAGCAAGAGTGGAGCCACAAACTCCTTCTCCTGGACCACACTCGGTAACTCAGCAGGAAGTAGGAACTGATGAAGCTGATATTGAAGAGGTTTTGTCATCCCATGATGAAGAACTGATGCAATTGTAAGGTATCAATGGGAATCGAACTCAGTAGTAAATAGCTAGCACGTAAAGAATGACACTAGGCACAGCTCTCCTGCCCACTTGTGACCACGCCAGTGTTTCTCATCACCAACCTTCTCACCAAGTCTCCCACGGCTGCCACCTGTGACTGTGCAGACCTCTCTTTAACAAAGCTGCCTTTTGGGGGCAGCTCTTTCTGCTCTCTTGTGTCTGTGCAAGTGTCCTTTATTCTTCTCTCCCTTTTTATAATAAACCTGCCCTTTTGGATATAAAAAAGAAAGAAATGACTCTAAATAAAAATTCAAATCTAGAGAAATAAGTGAAATGATCAGGAAAATATAGGTTAAAGGGTACAAACTTCCAGTTATAAGATTGGTAATTTCTGGGAATCTCACGTACAGTACCCTGACTACAGCTCATAATACTGTTTTATGTAATTTAAAGTTACTGAGAGAACAAATCTTAAACCTTCTCACCACAAAAAAAGAAACGGTAATTATGTGACAAGATAGAGGTGTTAAATGCTATGGTGGTTATCATTTGGCAATATATGAATTTATCAAATTGTTCATTTTAACTTTTAACACTTAAAATTGCACATTATTTTACATCAACTTCCTCTCAATAAAGCTAGAAAAAGAACTGATAAGAAAATTAATATAACAAAACTATTAATGTATAACTGCTCCCTTTTATTCTATCAAATATTTGATTAAATTCTACTAAACAGCATGCAATTATATAAGTAAAATAACTGCAAATATATACTATTGGGTTTATAACATTCATAAATAATTATAAATAGGAATAACAAAAATGTCGCTTATAACTATAAAATATTTTTTAAATTAAAAATAAACATCACAAAAAGTTAATCACAGAAAAGGAATAGAGTTATACAGAGGTTACATGTTTATCTTACTGGAGTTAAGCTTATATAAATCTGAAGCTGATTCTAATAAATTAGGGTGTATATAGTAAGCTCTGGAGCAACAGTGAAAAAATCACTAAAGAAGTTATAATGGTACATTTGAAAATACTCACTTAAGGCAAAAAAAAAGGATAGAGGAACAAAACCGTGCAATATATAAAAAACAAAAAAGTAATATGGCAGATATAAATCTAACTTTATCAATCAACATTAAACAATCCAAGCAAAAAGAGAAATTCTCAGAACAGAGTGAAAAAACAAGATCCAACTCTATGCTATTTACAGGAGGCACACTTTAAATTCAAAAACACAAACAGATTAAAAGTAAAAGTAAAAGTATATATAAAAAGGTATGTCAGGCAAACAACAACCCACAAGAAAGCTGGAGTGACTGCACTAATATCAGACAAAACAGACTTTAAAACACATGCACCTAAAAGCAGGGCACAAAACAAATGTAGTGAAAACTGACAAATGGAGGCAGAAATAGTCAACTCAATAATATTAGCTGGAGATGTCATTAGCCCGTTTCCAATAACAGACACAACTTCTCCGCAGGAGATCAACAAGGAAACAGAAAATTTAGACAATACTACAATCCCATTAACCTAACAGCCATTTTTAGAACACCCGCTATCAACAGAACACACATTCTCCTCAAAAGCACATATGTTTATTCTCCAGGAAAGACCATATGCTACGCTATAAAACAAACCTCAGTAGATCTAAAAGGAGAGAAATAAGGCAGTGCATGTACTCTAACCATAGTTGACTAAATCTAGAAAACAACAGCAGAGAAAAATTGGAATCACACAAATATGTGGAATTAAATGACACTCTCCTTAATGGCAAATGGGTCTAGGAAGAAATTAAAAAGGAATTGAGGAAATACTTCTAGGTAAATTAAAACAAAAGGATAATATGCCAAAACCAACCAAGATGCAGCTAACGCAACTGCTTTAGGAAAGAGTTTGGCAGATCCTCAAAAAGTTAAACATAGTTACCATATAACAAGCAAGTTCACCAACAAATTCATGCCCAAGAGAACTAAAATATATGTTCATACAGAAAGTTGCACATAATATTCATAGCAATAATATTGTTAGTAACCAGAACATGGGGAAAACTCACTCATCAACTGATAAATATATAACCAATATGATATATCCACACAATAAAATACTATTCAGCCATAAAAAGGAATTAAGAATTGATATTGCTGTACAGTGGGTGAACCTTGAAAATATGTTAAGTAAAGGAAGACAGAGACAGAAGGCTACATACTGTATTATTCCATTTATATGAAATGACCTGAACAGGCAAATCCATAAAAAAAAAAATTAGTGATTGCCAGAGGCTAGTGGAGGGAAGAATGGAGAATGACTGCTAATGTAAAGAGTTTCTTTTTGGTGATGAAATATTCAAGAATTAGCTAGTGATGATGGCTGAATAACCTTGTGAATATACAAAAGTCACTGAGTTGTATATTTTTTAATGGTTAATTTTATGGTATATAAAATATATCTCAGTTTGAAAAACAATGAAATAGCTTTTGACATTTATCAGAAAATATATAGATATGAAGGCCTCCCTGGCAGCACAAGGGGTTAAGTCTCAGCACTATGAAGCCATAGGCAACCACTGTAGCACAAGTTCGATCCCAGGCCAGGGAGCTAACCCACAAGGTGCAGCAGACCTCTCCTGTCTCATCCTCAGCAGTGTATTTCAGTAAATCTGCCTGTTCTGCCCCCCACACTCTGTCTCTGATGAATCCTATCACCACCCCAAACCTCTGGCCTACACCCCAGCTCTTGCATGCATAAATAAATAATTCTTTTAAAAAATATATAGATTTGAATTTTAAATCTTGAATAATAATGTTATCGATGTTTTTAAACAAAATTTACAATTAATGTACACTAAATGCATCATAATGTTCTAGAAAAAGAAAAATAAATCAATGAAACAATGAATTAAATATTAGAAGGAAATATTTCATTATTACAGAAAAGAGGTGTCATTCAAAAGTGGTTTGTGTCTAATGACCATATATTTTGGGGGAAAAAAGATATGTAGCATGCCCATAGCCAAAATGTAAATGTATCTGGGAAAGATTAGGAGCTATGTTTTATAGACTTTAGGTTTGAAATGTTTTTTTCCTAAGATGACCCCAAAACTATAATTCATATAGGAAAAAGATTTTGAATCTCACACATGTCATATATAGGACAAAAAGACATGATAAAGGGAATAAGTTGTGAAAAATGTTTGACTTCTAACCAATTCAATATAGCATGTTTCCTTAAGTTTTATTATATTTAAATAGATAAAATATATTTTTATATAAATATAAAATTTATTACATATTTCAGACTAAATATTTTCTATATTTATATAAATACATGTATAAATACATGTATACATATACATGATAAATAATATATATTTATAGCTATATAAGGAAATTATATTAAGAAATAAAATACATACATGGTAAGAGGCTCTCTATTCATGAACAAAATAAAATAATAGTGAGATAGCCAGGCCTTCAACTGATTGGATGAGGCCCACCGCATTAGTGGTTTACTCAGTCTACCTATTCAAATGTTAATCTCATCCAGAAACCTTCACAGATCTCCCCAGAATGTTTGAGCAAATACCTGAGCATCGTGTGACCCAGTCAACTTGACATACAAAATTAATCATCACATAGTTAGGCAAATTTTTTCCTTAGAATAAATTCTTGGATAGTATCATTTCATTTTGAAATTATCATTTCAAAAGAAACTACTGTTAACTGTGATAAACATTGCCAATACAAAGTTTTACTCCTTCTATATGTGAAAAATGTTCTTTCCTCTGTAGTCTCATCAACACTGAGGGTTTTTATTCTTAAACTTTAAGTTTGATAGTCTAGTAGCAAAAATGAATATGACTCTGCCAGTGCCTGGTCCCAGACAATCAGCACTCCCATCAGGCACCCCTCTGCACCACTCCGTGCTCCAGCCATCACCGGGTCTGGCAACACCCGTTTCTCTTTGCCATTTCCAGCCTGGTGCATTTATGACTTTATTTTGAGCTAATGCTGTTACTAGTTTCTGAGTGTCCCAACATTCCTTGTGGGCCCCCTTAGCCTTGCCTAAATCTTGGTAACCTTCAGTCAGTAGACCCTTCACTAAATGCTCTTCAAAATCCCCCATTCACGTGCCTTCTGTTTCCTGCAAACCCGATGAAAGCAGATGAACCCAAGGTTACTGAAAATCTGCAAGATACAAGCGTGCAACTTTCTCTGAGCTGGCTTTGTGAGAAATTCTGCCTGAGCAGAATAATCTTTATTAGAGGTGACAGGTGACATATCTCCCCAAACACACCATCTTAAGGTGAACTCAGGAAGTGAGTCATTGCGCTAGGCTCTTTCCGGGTGATATTGCTGTTCTAATTCTCTGTGATGCTTGCACATCGGAAGAACTGGGGGTCAGAGGGGGTTTGCTGATCCCAGCTGGGCTTTCTTACTCCTTAGACCTAGGAAAGACAGCTCTGAAATTTTAGCCACCAACAGATTTTTTACTATAATATTGAAAAGAAGCAGATAAAATCATTGGCTGACGATGGATGCCTGTGAAGCCCAAGACAACCAACTGAAGAAATATACATATGCAAATCTTTGTTTCCTCTGAGCTGGCTGGTCCCATGCTAGTCTATGCCAATTTTTTTTTTTTTATTCTTCTCTCTGCCTAATGTCCCTTCACCTCTCTGCTACTTCGTTTTAGCAACTCTAGGTAACATTTCAGAATCTCTCTACCTGGCTCCATTTTTGTTTTGAAAATGCTGGAAAGGATGTGGAGAAAAAGGAACTCTTCTACACTGCTGGTGGGAATGTGAACTGGTCCAACCACTATGGAAAGCTGTATGGCAATTCCTCAAACTGCTAAACATGGAGCTTCCATACGATCCAGCAATCCCACTTTTGGGAATTTACCAAAAGGATACAAAAACACTAATCCAAAAGGATACATGCACCCATATGTTCATTGCAGCACTGTTCACAATAGCAAAGGTATGGAAGCAACCCAGATGTCCAAGAGTAGACGATTGGATCAAGAAGATGTGGTACATATACACAATGGAATACTATTCAGCATGGAAAGAAGATAAACACATGCAATTTGCAGCGACATGGATGGAATTAGAGGGGATCATACTCAATGAAATAAGCCAGAAAGAAAGAGAAAAATATCGAATGGTTTCACTTATAACAGGACTATAGGGAGGCCGGGTGGGAGAGAGACAATGGGGGGGGGGGGTGGAGTGAGGGAAGGAAAAGCGCACAAAATGGAATAGAAAAGAGCACAAGGGACCATGGAGATGGATCACGGGTGAATTGGTGGTGGGCTACCCAAGCGGAATACAAAATGTGAAAGTCATAAATAACAATAAAAATATATATTAAAAGAAAAAATAAATAAATAAATAAATAAATAAAAAGAAATGTCCGGACTCGCCAGGTTCCAGCAGCAATCAAGGGCTCTATGCAAGGGGAGCAACGCTTCAGGATGCACTGCAGTTAGCCAGGCGACCTCACAAGCTGTGCATAGGTCGAAGCACACAAAACACACACACAAAACATCTGAAATCCTGCCGACCCAGCAGGTGGCAGCAGGCAAATGATCTAGTGAATTGGTCTGTGGACACTGTAATGAAGCAAGAAACACAAGGGTGTGTGTGTGTACGCGTATGTGTGAGTGTGGGGGCTTCACTTTAGACCCCAATAGGAACACTTACAGTTTCACATCCCTAAGACACACTTACAGACATTGGTCATATAGAGACTACCAAGAGCTCAATGAATTTCAAAAACTAGAAATCATGTAGAGTACAACGTTTCACTAAATAAATTGAAACTAGAAACTATTAACAGAAAATAGAAAAAGAAAGGTTCTAAACCCTTAAAAATAAAGACCTCTCAACAACATAATCTGGAATGAGCTATTGTCATCAGCGGAAAGCTCCACATGTCACTATTTGTCCAAAGTGGTAAACTGAGGAAAATGTGCAACCTTAACACTGTTTAAAAATGGGAGTGAGTTATAAATGAAACTTTCTACAAAACGGACTGTAAAAATTAATGGATTATAAAATGCTACTAATAATGTTGCAAAAAGAAATAGAATGAAGTAATGCATATAAAGGTGGTATGATTGAGATGAATTATGAAAATTTGTTAAAATTTATTTGAATGAGAAAAAATATCTACTTCTTTGAAATGATCAATAATTGGCACTTCCTAGGAAATTCTGTCCAAGGAAGATATTTTTTTGGGGGGGGAGGTAAATTTACATTTATTATTATTTTATTTATTTAATTGTGTTACTTTTATTGAAATAATATTGGTTTGCAATACTGTCTATGACTTAGGGCTATAGGATCACACCTCTTCGAATGTATGTTACCCCAGCACACCCATCACCAAGGAAGCTTTTTTTAAAAAGAAAAGAAAGAGATGTAGAAATAAAGAGGGAAAAAAGACAAACAAAATTAGAAAAAGGAAAAAGATATATAACCACAGATGAAAATAGTTTGCTTGATTCAATACAATACTATGTGCCATTTTATAGAAAATAAAAATTTTAACTTACAAATGAAGGGGGTTATTGTCAATGCTTTTTTAGAGCAACAACTTCCAAACTTTTTACATATAGCATATTTGGAAAATGATAATATTTATGTCATAATGATGTAAATTGGTTAAGCTTATGCCAGAGGCATCAAAACTCTGGCCAACCCAAGGCATCTCTAAGCCATTTACTGCAGACTAACTGAGACTGTGTTCTAGAAGTCCTAGTCTATACAACATGCCAAGATGACTTGGAGACAATGAGGATAGAATGCTAACAGGAGAAACCAAAATGATCAAATCATCATGTTTACAGATGTTATTATCTAATGAAGTTGATGGAGGAAAAAATAGGAACACCCCAAAATAAAAACATAGGCAGAGTTAGAAATGGTTCAGGGAATTTTAAGTTTAGAATCAGGGGATACAAGCAGCCGTATGAGGCATTGAAGGTAATTATATGAACAAATAAGGAATTACCAGTGGTCAGCCAATCCCCTTCTATCTGTTTGTGCTTAGCGGTAGGTCACAATCTCATTTCCTGTGACACTAAAGCAAACACTGTGGACCCTGGCAACAGAGACTTGGAATAGTTTTCCAGGTAAAGTGTGAAAACCAAGATTGATGGATTGCACCAACAATCCAAAAAAATCAAAAACTATTAACACACTGCAGCTAGCAACCTGTTCTACTCCTGAAACAATGAAAGGAAGATTATCAGAAACCACAGCCATAGAAAAATAAGTGGGGGTTTTCAATCCAAAGGTGAGATGACAATCAGGAGCCACTAAAATCTATTCTATAAAAAATCTATTTTTGAAAAATATCTATTTGAGGAAAACCTATTTTTTGAAAACACAGGAAACCAATTTCATAAATGGAAGAAATAAACCCCAATAAAAGAGATCACAAAAAAAAGATATGTTAACATTACTTCAATTAATGTAATCACACATTCTGGGGAAGGTGATACTTTCATTTAACAAGAAAAAATAACCTTTCAATTGTGATCATTGAAAAAATATTTGAAAATGTGTTAATGAAGAGGATGGGCAGAATAGGAGAATAAACATGGCTGAACAAAGTATTGATGGACTTACTTAGGTTCAGTTTTCTTCCCTAAAAGTAATACGAAGAGAAAATATTTGGAAAATATAAGAGAAAAGTTAATATATGAAATACATATCCAGGAACTCAACCTGTATTTAAGCGGCAAAAAAAGCATGAGGGATGTCCCCCAGAAAAGCAAAGAAAGAAAATGGAGGAGAGGAGACAGCGATAACTTCAAGAAAATTCCACCTGGCTGAAGAAATACAAAATCTTCAGGTTAAAATGTACTGATGAGGGATAATCATGATGACTATAACAAGGTAGAGTTCAGACCTCAAGCTAAATTCAGACCATCAAGTATAAAGGATAATGCTTCAAATGTTTCTTGAGAGAAAATACAGTTTGATTCTAAAGAAATTTTAAAAAAGTAATCCCACCTTTCTCTTAAGCAACACTTTTTGCTCTAATGTATCAGAGTAATAAAGCTATAAAAATCTCAGGGAAATTGATTGTGAACCTAACTCTTCCATCCCGTCAAACTAATTATAAAAGCAATTATAAAAATAGGCAGTCTCCAAATATAAACAGTCCTAGAGTTTATTTTTCTCAGAATCTTCCTAAACAACTACTAAAGGAAATATTCAAGCAAAACAAACAAGAAATTCAAGTTAAAGAAAAAATAATTACACAAACACATACATATACACAAAGTGATAAAGTAAGAAAAATGAACTCTTATAACCCAAATAATTATTGCTGCATGCTGCAAAAATATGACTTTGGAATGAAATCCCAAACAATCTCAACATGAGAAACATTAATGAAGATTTAGGGAGTGAGTTTGGGATGAAAGAAAATAATTTTTAATGCTATTGAAGAAGGAAGGATTTGGTAGATAGCTACTAGTTAATTATACACATACTCTAAAATGTAAGTTAAAATTTTTAAGAATTTAACCTTCAAAAGCTTAGCACAAAATTTACATTGGAATGTAAGTTGGTACAGCTATTTTGGAATACAGTTTAGCATTATTGTGAAAAATTGAAAATATACATAATCCAACTGTACTATTGTCATAAATTACCTTATTTTAATTTGGTTATACTTACTTCTTAATTCTGGAGAAATCAATAAGAGATCACTTCCTCCCTAGAAATATTATTTCATTTCCTGAGAGAGTATGTCAGAAGTTATCTCAGCCCCCATTCCTCACCCTCACTCCCCTCCCCAACCCATGGCTCACAGTGTTGCCAGTTTTATCACATTACCTCTCCAACCTGCCTATTTCCTGTCACTGCTGCCAGTCACCACACCTCTCTCTCACTTGGACAGCTTCAGTAGTCAGTTAACCTCAAGATCCACATTGGTTTCCTTCTCTCTTCTGCAACTTCTCAAAGATCTTTTGAGAACACAAATTTATTCATGCTTGCCCTTGGCTTAAGTTTTTCAATGTCAATAGTAGTATAGTAGAGACTTCCATTATAATTGAAATCATATTTATCCAAAAAGCACTATTCAATTATAATGCTTTAATTTGGTAGTGGTAATATGAATAGTCTTTATGACTTCTCTTGCGCTCCATATGTAAAGTATTTCTCACACAAAAGAAAAACAGTCAAAAATGTTTCAAAACAAACAAAAACTCAAAATCAAAAAACAGCAAGTCTTTTCAATAGCTTCTTTAACACAGCATTAAGGTCTCTGTGCCTGTCCTTGCGATCTCTCCAGTCAAATATCACACACTGAACATTTTCGGTTTTTTGCCTGGAATTGCTTCTTGCTTCCACTCAGTCTGGTGTTTCTGCCCACGACACTTTCTCTGCCACTTACCCACCATAAACTGCCAGGTAAATTTCTCAAGCCTAGGTCAAGTATATATAACTGGTTTGCATTATATATGTGTGTGTGTGTGTGTGTGTGTGTGTGTGTGTGTATACACACCTTCAAGCACCTATCTTGACTTGTAATGATATGCTGATCTCTGTGATTATTTGACAAATGCCTTTTGCTATTTATGGTCAGCCCCATGTAAACAAGAACAATGTTCTGGCTCCTTATTTTAGGGTGTGGCTTGGAGTGACTCAGTAAACCTTTGTTGAATGAAGAAATCAATGAAACATGGTAAGTATAAACTATGTTCAAAAACTTAGAGTTAAAGGAAAAGATATTTATTCTCTACCCACTTATGCTGCTTAGCCTTGAACAATGTGTGTAGGAGTGTCCTTCTGGGAAAAAGGAAGGTCCTAGAAGCATCCCAAGCTAGGATGCTTACAGCGTTAACTCACGGAGCACAGAGCACGCAGCACGGTGCCCACCCAGTTTACAGCAGCTACCCAAAAACTTTTTTTCATTATTATTATTTTCATAAATTTTTATTTTTCTTCTATTGTTGCAAAATCTTCATATTGAAAGGTTCTCCCTCTCTGCTCATACCCTTTGGAAGGTAATTTGTTGATCGCGACTGAAACTGACAGCCATCCATGCAGCACTGGGATGCCTCAGGAAAGGGGTGTGCTAGCACTGCCATTCTCTCTGTCACCCCAGGCTCTCTTTGGAAGGGGCTGGGCTTAGCCAAATGGCTCCACAGCGGCAATCCCTAAGCAGGGAATGTCTAGTGAAGTGACAGGATGGAACCTCAGTGACTATTGAGGCAGAGACCTCAGTGCTCTACCTTTTGTTCACTTCTATTGAGTTGTCAACAGTTTTGTTTCTTTTTTGGTTTGGTTTTGCTTTTTTTTTTTCCCAGGGAAAATATAACTGCGTTTTATTTATAGATATGGTTTGTGTTGTTTTGACCTTGGGTTCATATTCTTGCTTCTGGCAGACAAGTCCTAAAGCCTCAAAGCACTACGTAGGGAAAACTATTGATTTTTACTCAAGGTTGAGACCAATCAAGGTGTCAGAAAAACACCATCGACTGAGACTATACTGAGTATGGCCAACTTCTCCCAGTTTGACAAGCCTCATAATGAAGTTGGTAGTGGCAAAAGGCGATGCTGAAGGTGAACGTGTGGATTTAAAGTAGACTTTAACTATATCTCACACCCCTACTCTACACCAACCCCAGAGAGAGGCCTAAAAGTGTAGCTTCATTAGAAACTTAGGAGTCATTTTAACGTAATTGCTCCCTCATCACAACTTAAAACTGACATCCTACCCTTTAAGAATAAAGTCATATTCCCCGATTCCTGACACCATTCACCCTTGATAAGTGCTCCTGGAGGACATGAATGCTATGACTAATTTCAGTAAATGTTTTCGTGATCTTGGCTGTGGAGTTAGCATATAACAAGTTCCAAAGGAACCAATTTCCTACTTGAGGAAACTTCCTGACTAAGTTTCCTAATTATTCCCAGACAGCCATCGCCCTATGGAATCCAGCTGGCCAGGGGAGATTGTTAATAAGCCACAGGTGGCAGCTACAGTTTCGTTACCACGGAAACAGGTGACCTGTGCAGAGAGGAATGTTTGACACGGAGAGAACAGGGACCTGACCTGTGAACGGGGGTGTTTCTGCTGACTCCTGTTTTCTTTTAGGAAAGGGGAATTCCAAGTAAATCAGTGCATGCTCCCTCTTAAAGTCATTGAGAAATTGCCTTCAGTGGATTCTCTAACCCACTATCCTCAAACTATTTACTTTCAGGACCCTTTTACAATCTGACAATTTATAGAGAGCGTCAAAGAGCTTTTGTTTATACAGATTATAGTCACTGACATTTGCTCTATTACAATTTAAAATGAACACTTTCGGGGGAATGGGAGGAGAAAAATGAACACATCTCTATTTATTAACACATTTTAAAATGACACTAATAGGGCCTCCCTGGTGGTGCAACGGGTTAAGCACAGCGCTGTGGAGCTGTTGGCAGCTGCAGAGCGAGTTCGATGCCTGCCCGGCAGGGAAGATTCCCACATGGCGCCGCAGACCTCTCCTGCCTCGCCCACTGCTCCCCTCAGCCGTGTATTTCGGTCAGTCTGCCTATTCTGCTCCCCACTCTGTCTCTGGTGAACACCTCTCACCGCCCCACACCTCTGGCCTGCACCCTAGCCTGTATGCATAAATAAATAAATCTTTAAAAAAAATAGCATTAATAACCCTTTACAGAGTGAAGCATGGTGACCTGAGATAAGCAGCCTCAGTAACAACCTTTTGCTTCGTGTCTGGTATGCAACTTAGTTAGATGCTAACCATGAGGCAGGATAGATGAGGGCGGGGGGTGTCCCATGACTACTGACCCTTTACTCAGTCCTTGGCAAGCAACTATACAACTCACTCCTTGGTATGTAGCCACGTCATACCTGACCATGTACAGCCGCCAGTGCAAGCCCACCCAGAACCTTGTAGAAACTGAAAGTGTATGTAAGCCCCTGACTTCCTTCAGACAGGGCTCAGCCTTGGGGTGCAAATCTGCTGAGTCAGCACCAGTGCAATAAACCTTGTTAGCCCTGGTGTCTAAGTTTCCTTTGTGCCATATAACAAAAGTATCAGAAATAACATATTTTGATGAAAAATAGTCATATTTTAAAAAATATTTAGGAGAGGTGCTGTTTCACATTTTTATAAATAGTTTTAGTGTCCTCTTAATAAAACACATCTGAATTCTCATATCTCCTTCTGCATTCAATCTGTTGTAATATAATGAATTATGTAGTTTCTGGAAAGCTCTACTGTACATTTTGGAGAGAATGAGGGCTAAAGATAAAAATAATTTAAATGTCATTATGAAAATAATTTTGACCTTACAGAAAACTTAAAGATGCCTAGCTTTCACCCAGGGGCTCCAAGCTTTGAGAACCACTACTCTAAACAAAACTGTGATAAAAGATGGTCACCGAATAGCTTTATTTATGAATGAATCATAAAGCAAAGCAATAGACCAAGGAAAAAGTTTTCAGCTATCAAGAGGAATTCGAGTGAGGCCCACTCTTGCTATTTCCGCAGCCTTAGGCCATCTCCGCCTATAAAGAATTCTGGCTTACTGAATTCTGAGACAGCTGCCCCTGTTTCTGAAAGACAGTCAGGAATCTGAAATGGCCCAGCTAGAAGCCCTAACACTAAAACCAGGTTTGCTGTCTTTTTTTTTTTTTTAAACAGTAACCTGGTGTTCTGTAAATTTGCCAAATAACACAAGTTCACAGAGTTTATTTGTGACGGTTACAATGTTAGAAAAAGAAAGTCATAGTTAGAAGCAGTAATGACAGAGACTGAAGGAATTGCATATGCAATGAATACCTGGCCTTCCCCTTAAGGGTTTGCTGAGAAGTCAGAGGATAGGGGGAACATGAACTTCTATAGTATAGTGTCTTTTACTTCCCCAAAACAATATCTTTTGCCCGAACTGTGCTTGGTAAGTGGGGTCCTTTCGATCCCAGAAGAACTGTACAAGGACACAGGATGAGCTCAGCTGACGCGTCTTCCCCGCAAAACCAGCCGATATTTGACCTGAACAATTCTGCGCATGAGTTTGCTTATGACCTATTCCAGACCCGCAGTTCCACCTGCTGTGCCCATATCCAGGGGTGCTCCAGCCTAAGATGTACCATGGAGAACACAGCCAAAGCACAGCTACTGAGCCATGCCTGGGGCACTTAAGCCCACTCTAGAGAATTTCAAGTTTTTGTGCTTCTATCCTGTGAGAGACAATAGAGCAAGCCTACTGGCCAAAAGTATGAATTCTGGAGTACAAACAACTTGTGATAACCTGTGTACCCCTAGATCACATGCCCTGATTCCCTGTAATACCTCAGTCACAAAAGAATGTTGAATACTTGGATAAATTACTTAGCATCAGTATTGCTGTTAAGTGGTAGTGTTGAGAAGGATAAAATGAGCTCATCTGTGTAAGGGGCATAGCCAGGTATATAGTAAGGGTCCATTAAATACTAGTCGGTATTAAAATGCGAATTTTATTTTTTTTCTCCTCTATGTAACATCCTAAAGTGACTCACTATATCTTAAAAAATTGGGTGCAGAATCCTTTGTTTAACTCACAAAATCATTCACCAAGTGATCTCATTTCCTCTCACTCCGCCCACCCAAAATATTCTGCAGCTGTCACACAGTTCTACTTGAGATCTTAAAATCCATGTTATGCTTATTAGACACTAGCTTGTCTCTAGACGGATAGTCCTTTTTCTTATTTTTGCCATATAACTGTTTGTAGTCTTACAAACTGTGACCACAATCACCTTCTCCAGGAAGCCTCCTGATTCCTAGACTTAAAAGACATCCAGTGAAGAGTCACAGCAAACACCTTCAACACAAGGCAACACTCACAACACAGTGTTGTAAGAGTTTATGTGCTTGTCATTATGTTGTAAACTCCTGGAAATGAGTGACTTTCTCTCTAGTATCTGGCACTGCAACCAGCACATAGCTGGAACCCAGTGACCAAATGTGACTTTATGAATTCTCAAATGAGGCAGCAGAAATGACCCATTCCTGTGAGTGTGTGACGTACAAGGTCTGAGGTGATGATTGTTATGATGATGATGATTATGATCATGGTGGTGGTGCCTGTGGGAAAAACAAAGAATAAGAAAATAGATGGTAACAGGGAAGAATAGAAGATTCACCTCAATCCTTGTGCTCCTAAGCCTAACAAAGATATGCACTATGAAACACCACTGCATTTGCCATTTGCCCAAATTTGTTGTATCTAGAGCTGATGGGACTGATTGCAATGTTTTCTGTGAGTTCATGGAAGATGATACTGGTTTGCCAAGAACATTAACTCCCCAAATTTTCAGCAGTGAGATTATAGCAATTATATTCTTGGCCACTAGATGGCAGTAAGAATTTATTCTGTCTTTGGAAAATTTAACAACTCTGTCCAGGAGCTTTCATTCATTTTAAAAGTACAAATATATCTATGTTAGCGCTTTGCTTTACACCATTCACTGGTCACCTATTGTTACAGTGAAGTTCATAGTTCTTATTGTACCTACAAGAGGTTGTATGGTTTGGCTTCGGCCTACCTATTTATCTCTCCTCCCTCTCCCTCCCCCTGCTCCTCCTCCTCCCTCTCTTCTCCTTTCTCTTTAATAACATCAACTTCCTTCACTGTGTGATCTTCGGACACTCTATTCCTTCCACCTGGGCTGTTCCACCCTCCACAGTTGGGCCTACGTAATGCCATCAGCCCTTAAGGCTCAGTTTAAATGTCACTTTCTCAGGGAGGCCTACCCTGTCCTCCTAGGATTATTCCTCTCCCACCACCTCTTCCAGGTTAGATAAGCTCTTCCTGCTATAACCCCAAGATGTCTGGTGCTTTTCCTTTATAACACGTGTCACAACTATAATTACATTTTTATCTCGTGTTCATCTGTTTATAATGTCTCTGTCATTTGACTATCTCGCTGATCTCTGCAGTCCCAGCACCTGGCACAGTGCCTGCTGCATAGAAGTCATTCCACAATTTATTCTCTTTCTCTTTCTACCAGTGTTTTTGCAGAAGTGGTTAGAAAGTCACAAACACACACACAGACACACGCACAAAACCTCAAATGCTGAATCTGCATCTATAACATTCATTTCTTAACGCAATTCATTATGTACTTCATTATTTAATGTAATTCGTTCAGTTCTTAATGCAAATGTCACACCAATGCAACCTTAGTAAAACACTACAAGTTGACATTGGCTCGAGGATGGGAGCAAAGGACAGAAGCAGGAAGTCTTGAGGATACTGCTGATGAAATCTCAGAGGGTTTTAAGAATATTGATCTGGGCCTTGCAGACAAAGAAGAAAATGTTATTGGATGCTGTATTAAAGGGTACCCAAATGATGTACTGGTATAATAGCAAAACTACTACTTACCACAATGTACAGTATAAAAAACAGTGAGTAGACTGTGAGTAGACAGTGAGTAAGCAAAGTAGACAGTGAGTAAGGAACTTCCAGGCAGATTATCAGAAGTGCTAACTGGTTTCTTTAAGCCACCTATAATAAAATACTAGATGAGAAAAACCGAACTGAAGTCCAAACTGTTTAGTTTTTAGCAGAATTTAAATATAAAGGCAGCAGGACTTGCTGGAAGCAAACATAAAGCTTGCTCATTTTCAATCTCTCCCAGCAAACCATTTTCAAAAATGGCATTGTTTCAGGGGAAAGGTTAAAGCTAGGGTATGGTCGTAAAATCCTTTGGGTAAACTTCAGAAAAGTTAAAAAGGATTAAAAGGAGTTTTATCTGTGATCAGTAGAATGCTGTGAAACTGACATTCTACCAGCTTATGGGATCAGGCCTGAGTGTCTGCCACCTTCCAGAACTTCACTCACTCTGCTGGTCTTTTGTTGAGAAGAGAGTTTGGAAGAGCCCTAGGGCACCAGTTGTCATAATGGGCCTTTTGTAGGGGAAGTTGCAATCATGAACAATCAGGTTATTTGCCTAGGGCCCTATCAGGAGTCACCAGGAACTTTATAGTTATGCCAATGAAGACAGTGAAATATCAATGGTAAAACCTGTAGACTATAAGCTGCTTAGAGGGTGGGGGAAGGAGTATTGGAAGTTTGTGTTCCTTTAATTCTCACTCTATGTGAAATTTATATTAAAAGATCTGTTAATGTAAAAATTGCAATGGACAAAGTCAAGCAAGTAAAAGAGACCATATAAGACTCTTGCAATAGGAGGAGAGATTAAACTCAAACTCTGCCGAAACAAAGGTTAATCCAGTATAATTTCCATAAAGAGAGGAGGTTCCATGTTCTCTGCCCCATTTAATGAAAGGTGGATCTGAGCAGGAGAGAGGAAGCTCAAGGCGACTCGGAGAAGGCACCTAGAGCAGAGAGGCATGTGAAGAAGGCCTGCTTACTTTTCAGCTCTGGACTCGCACCAGGGACTTGGGGAACCTGGAAGAGACTTGGAATTAAGGCATGTAGACACTTGGAAAAGACACGTGGCTAAGAGTCTAGTGGGGAGGCTGACAATGGCGGTGCTTCTCGATTTTCCCTTGCATTTTGCTCCTTTTGTCCCAGACTTGCCTGACCCCTTCCACCTCTTTCCTGTGGTTCTCCACCTGAAGGTGCTCTCCACCTGAAGGTGAAGCAGGCCTCAGTGGTCCTGCTTTGGGCAAACCCTGTCTGGCTGGACATTTGCCCTCGAGGGGTTGGGTATCTTTGGGTGTTTTCTTGGAAAATGATTATCCTTTTTTCTCTTCTCTCTCCATGCACACAATTATATGGAAATTCTTTCACGCTAAGAGTATGTTTTGTCTTAATGGGGCAGATGGCAGACCCTCTTTAGAGGGTGCAAGTTAGGATATTCTGGGGGTACTCCTTAATAGATTAATGTGACTAAATACAATCTGAGCTGGGAAATGTTCAGCCAAGTGAAGAATAATATTAGTACCTTCGCTGAATTCTGACCAGTTCCGGAGGCTCTTAGTCTTAAGCAGATACAGAAGAGCAATAGGGACTGCTGGGTGCAAGGCACTTAGAAAGTGAGGGCAGAATTACCTTGATGCTTTTGTCCTCTAAAGATTTGGTAATATGCTTCAAAGGTTTTTAAAAGTATTTATTTGTTTTAATATAGCAATTCCACTTCTAGAACATATTCCAAGAAAGTCTTTACAATTCTAGAAGTCACCAAAATGGCCCCAAACAGCAGATTGACAGAATCAGCTTTGACATTTCAGTGTATTGCAGGGTTTTCAACGTGTGTTCTGTGAGTCACTGGCAGGGGATTCATAGAGTTGAATCTGCTATCATGATAACTCTAACACATCATGTGATGTGTTCATTGTGCTAACATTTGCCCTGCCATGCAAAAGCAATGGGGCTCCATTTGAGGTCAGTTTAGCACAAGTCAAGATAGAGGCACCAAATTACTAGTAGCCACCACATACTTGCAACTGAAGGCAAGTGCCAATGTCACTTAAATATACTCTATTTTTAATTGAAATATAACTGAAATATAGCATTATGTTTGTTTTAGGCACACAACATAATTACCTGATATATGAATATATTGCTAAATGTTCACCACAATAAGTTTAATGTTCATCACCACATAGTCTTCTAATTCTTCTTTTTACTTCTATAAATTTTTTTCTTCTAGAATCTTCTAGGATAAATTTTTTTCTTAGTTCTTTCTAGGATCTTACTTTCAAATGCTAGTGCCCAGCCAAGGGGCACCCAAGGACCCCCAAACTTGCACTTTCTAAAGGGATCCAGCCAGCAGTGTGCACAAACGCAAAGCAGACTCTTAGTATGATGCCAAGGACAGCAGTCCCACAGTCCTTTCACCTACATGTCTCTCACCCATGTGTCTCTTTCAAGTGTGTCTATATGTTTCTTTAAGTTCAAGCCAAAATCACTACCTACAGACCCCCACTGGCAGTTACCAAGACTGCCCACTGTCCTCAATCCCCCTTATTTAGGGGGTTATTACTCTGTGGCTGTGAGTATCTAGTTGTCATCTGATAGTGTATCATTTGCATCTGCAGGGACCAGTTTACTACTCTGGCATTTACCACAAGGTCCCTACACCCCTACTCCTATAGTTCTCCAGAGGCAGAACCTCCAAACTACATGGCGACTCTGTCCCCTTGCTCTCCAGGACACCACCCAGTTTGATACTGGTTCCAAGTACAACGTGAGGGAAATACTCAAACCATATATGCTTATAATCCAGAATGTAAAGAGAGTGTTTCCATGTTCATCAAGGAATCGAGGTGAAGTTCAAGGCAAATGACATAATTGCTAATTGTTATCCAACTTATGTAAAGAATCCTATAATCACCTAGAAGAAATTCCTTTTATAGATCTTTCCTGCAGGCACAATATGTTACCATATCCTAATTCAAACTGTACTTTTAAATCCACCAGGACTATAGGGAGGCCGGGTGGGAGAGAGACAATCAGTGGGGGGGGGGGGGGGGGGGGGGGGGGGGGGGGGGGAGGGAGGAGGAAGGCGGAGGGAGGGAAGGAAAAGGGCACAAAATGGAATAGAAAAGAACACAAGGGACCATGGAGATGGATCACGGGTGAATTGGTGGTGGGCTACCCAAGGGGAATACAAAATGTAAAAGACATAAATAACAATAAAAATATATATTTAAAAAAAATCCGCCAAAATATTAATGGCTTAATTGACTTTAAGTTGTGACGTGTCTACAAACATCTTTATTAAACAAGTATTACATTTTAATGAAAAATAGACTTGATAAGTATCTCTAGAAAAACTCATGTGTAAGTTTGCTTGGGCTGCCATAGAAAATTGAATGATTCAAACAACATAAATTTATTGTCTCATAATTTTGGAGGATAGAAGTCCAAAATATAGTTGTAAGCAGGTTTAGTTCCTGCTGAAGACTGTGAGAAAAGGCTCTGCTCTAGGCTGGAAAGGATTATGCTGAGCAAAATAAGACAGAAAGAAAAAGAAAAATATCAAATGGTATCACTTATAGGTGGAACACAGGGAAACCAGACAAAGGGTCAGGAAAAAGATAAACCTGGCAAACTAACCATAGATCTAAGGCATACAGTAGGGGAGCAGAGAGGAGAGGGGTGAAAACGGGAGAGAAGAGGGACTATGGTGATGGTTCAAGGGTGATGTGGTGGTGGGAGAACTATGGGGACAATATCTGAGGGGAGAAATTAAATATTGTACAAAAATAAACAATGATATGAGAAAAAATAATAATAAAAGAATAACTGATCTTTCATACAAAAAAATTAAAATAAAATTACTGCACTCTAAAAAGAAAAAGAAAAAGAAAGAAAGGACTCTGTTCCAGGGTCTCTCCTTGATACAGAGGACCATCTTTCCATCTTTCCCTCTCACAAATACTCTGGTGGTGAGAAAGCAATGGTGACCACACCTGAGGGGAGAAATCCTTTACTGCCAAACAAAGAACAGGGATATAAAATAATATTTCATTCAAAAAAAAAGAAAATGTGGCATATAAATAGATATAGATACATATAGTGGAATATTATTCAGTTGTAAAATAGGAAATCCTACTATTTGTGATTAATCTAGAGGGCATTGTGGTAAGTGAAATAAGCCAGACAGAGAAAGACAAATAATGTAAAATAAATGAATGAGAGATGATAGATAGCTGAAGGACAGGCAGAAAGATAGATAGATAGATAGATAGATAGATAGATAGATAGATAGATAGAAAGAAAGACAGATAGATGATACCTAACTCTTTTCACAGCATCTTCCCTCTTTGCATATTGTATCCAATGTTCCCTTTTTATAATGACACCAGTTATATTGCCAAAAGAATTTGGTAAAATTTTACATCCTTTTATAATAAAAACTCCCAACAAAGTGAGTCTAGAAGGCATGCACTCCAACACATTAATGGCCGTACCTGACAAGTCAACAACAAACATGATACTCAATAATGAGAAGCTGAAAGCTTTTACAGTAACATCAGAAACCAGTCAAGGACAATACTGTCTCCTCTCCTATTCAACAGAGCAATGGATCTACAAAGAACTCATTTAACTCAACAAAAAGAAAATAAATAATCCAATCAAAAACAGGCAGAAGAGTTTAGTAGGCACTTCTCCAAAGAAGACATATGGATGGTCAACAGGCACATGAAAAACGTGTTCATTATCACTTCTCATCAGGGAAGTGCAAATCAAAGCCGCAATGTGATCCCACCTAACACCTGTGAGAATGGCCCAACTCAAAAAGACCAGAAACAAGTGTTGGCGAGGTTGTGGAGAAAAAGGAACCCTCTGTTGTTAGGAGCTTAGACTGGTCCAGCCCCCATGATAAACAGTATGGAAAGTTCCAAAAATAGTAAAATAGATCTACTACATGATCCAGAAATTCCACACTCAGTATCTACCTGGGAAATGAAAAGACACTAATTCAAAGAGAAACATACACTCTTTTGTCATGCAGCACTGCTTATAATAGCCAAGTTATGGAAACAACTTAAGTGCTCCAAAAGATCAAGAAAATGTGATGTATATACACAAGGGAATACTACTCAGCTATAAATAAGATAAACTCTTGCCATTTGTGACAACATGGATGGTACTAGAGATTATTATGCTAAGCAAAATAGGCCAGAAGGAGAAAGGCAAATACCAAATCATGTCACTTATATGTGGATTATAGAGAAACAAAATCTAGATAGATAGATAGATTACAGACAAAACCAAACCAATAATAAACACTAGAAATCTGAGAGTAGAACTGAGGCTACCAGAGTGGGAGAGAAGGTGGTAAGAACCAAGTGGGGAGGGAGCAGTAAACAATGGTGGTGGGTGTAGTGCGGTAACAACACCTTAAGGGGGAAATCCTATACCTCTAAAACACAAACAGCCTTGTAAATCAATGTTACCTCAATTTAAAAAAAATCATGGATATCTAAAAAATATGTATGGAAGCAACCTACATGTCCATCAGTAGAAAAATATATAAAGAAAATGTGGTGTGTCAATGGACTATGGTGGAAGACTACAAATACTCTGGTGGCGAGAAAGCAATGGTGACCACACCTGAGGGGAGAAATCCTTTACTGCCAAACAATTAACAGGGATATAAAATAATAGTATTTCATTAAAAAAAGGAAAATGTGGCATATAAATAGATATAGATACATATAGTGGAATATTATTCAGTCGTAAAATAGGAAATCCTACTATTTGTGATTAATCTAGAGGGCATTGTGGTAATTGAAATAAGCCAGACAGAGAAAGACAAATAATGTAAAATAAATGAATGAGAGATGATAGATAGATGATGGACAGGCAGAAGGATAGATAGATAGATAGATAGATAGATAGATAGATAGATAAATAGATGATAGATAGATAGATAAAATTTTTATAAGTGTAACTTTTAGAAAGTTGTTGAGTAGTGGCTACCAGGGGCTGCACGTGGGGGAAATGGGGAGATTTGGCTTAAAGGGTACAAATTTTCAGTAACAGAATGAAAAGTTCGAAGTTGCTAACATACATTATGTGAATATAGTCATATGACATTAATAATAATGTATTGTATATTTGAAGTTTGCTGAAAGTAGACCTCTAATCTTCTCAACAACAACAAAAAATGTAACTGTGAGGTGATGAATGTGTTTAATTATTTAATCGTTTCACAGGTTGTACCTATATTAAATAATAACATTGTACACCCTAAATATGTAATTTTATTTTTTATATCTTTAAAAACTGGAGGAAATGATAAAATAAAACTAGTTAAGACAGTTTAAAATTGTTTAATGCAAGCAATGGATGAACAGATGAACTAAAAATGATTAAAAGGAAACTGCATTTGGCTTTTCTTTGATAGTTCATTTCTTTTAAATAAGTCTTAATTAATTGGTTCCATTATGTGCGATGAGAAGAAAATTTCAGGATTTCAAGGGATGGGATTCCATCAAAATTTTTGCTTATATTTCTACGACGTGCAAATGAAAATAGTATTATACAATATTAAGATATTACCCACAAGTTTTCAACAATCTGCTGATGAAATTTCTTTTTCTGAAAGTCATATGAATTTGCACTTCCACCCCCAATTTTTGGCAAGGATAGGTACAAAGATGATGGAAAAAGGAAACAGCAAAGTCAATCTGGAGTCATTTCTATCATTTTAAAAAGTAAGTAGCAATATTTATGAAAGTTTACAAATTCACAGTTGCTTTGATCCATTCAATCACTTTGTGAAACTTACGCTACAGAAATTGAAATACCATAATGTATTACTGTACAAAATAGTTTCTTTATTTCATATTTTCTATAGAGAAAAAAACTAATAAACCTGTATGACCATCAATCAACTTTTGAAGAAACTCTAATATGAAAGTGTTCATAGATTACAGATAGATGAAAACAGAACAAAATACTAATTTATATATAAAGTTTCACTTAGATCAATTATATGGTGATAGAGAAAGTAGAATTTAGGTGGTGATCACAGTATAGTGTGTACAGATATCAATTATAATATGGTACACCCGAAACTTACATAATGTTGTAAACCAATGTTACCTCAATAAAAATTTATTTAAAAGATGCCCCTAATATTACATCAAATTTTATGAACTCAAAATTTTAAAGAAACACATACCAAGTGGTGCAAACTGTTCTTACTATTTATCAAATTTAAATACAGTTCAATCATGTAACAATCAAATATCATGTGGTTCTTAAAACAGTCAGAATTTTTGTAAGTCGACTCTTCTTTGCCATAATTTCATCAAAGCTCTTTTCATCTCACTGTTTCGAAAGCTATAGATCAGTGGATTCAGCAGAGGGGTAAGAAGTGAGTAGGACAGTGATATCAGTTTCTTGGTATCTGGGGAGTAGCTATTTTTGGGCTGTAAATAGGTCATATTGGCCGTGCCATAGAAGAGGGTAACAGAAGTCAGATGGGAGGCACAGGTGGAAAAGGCTTTCTGCCTCCCAGTGTTGGATGGCATCTTCAGGATGGCAAAGAGAATTCGAATGTAAGACAAGAGGATCAACAGGAAAGGAATTAAGATAATCAAAACGGTGCCAGTGAATGCATAGATTTCAAAAACATAAGTGTCTGCACATGCAAGCTCCAGCACTGCTGGGGTTTCACAGGAGATGTGATTGATCTCATTGGGGCCACAGAAGGGAAAATTGAACACCCATGATGTTTGCACAGTACCCAACATGAAACCCAAACCCCATGAGAATAAAACTAATTTCATGAAAATGCTTTTGTTCATGATCACTGGGTAGCTCAGAGGGTGGCAGATGGCAGCATAGCGGTCATAAGCCATTGCCCCCAGGAGAAAACATTCAGTCCCACCAAAAAAAAGAATGAAATACATCTGTGCAAAACAACTCACATATGAAATG
Source organism: Scalopus aquaticus (assembly GCA_004024925.1). NCBI lineage: Eukaryota > Metazoa > Chordata > Mammalia > Eulipotyphla > Talpidae > Scalopus > Scalopus aquaticus. Next base: position 36,066 of record PVIJ01003838.1, on the reverse strand, counting down.
GATGTTTTCTCGGTGGAGAAGACCACCAGCATCTCTGGTATAATGACAGCACTGATACTCATGTCCACTACGGACAAATTTTGGAGGAACAGGTACATGGGGACATGGAGCCTCTGGTCTAGTGAGATGATGACTATAATGATGGCATTTCCAATGAGGGTCACCAGATAAATAATCAAGAAAACCACAAAGAGCTGCTGTTGGAGTTCAGGAAAGTTAGAAAATCCCAAGAGGATGAACTCAATCACAGAGCTTTGATTTTGCCTTTTCATTTCATTAGAGAAGTCTTGTATTCATGGACATAGTATATAAAGTATGAGGTCACAATCCAAGAGCTCAGAAGCAGTCTCTGCATTCACCCCAGACAGTCTTGGCAAATGACATAAAAATGACCTCATCCTGGCAGAAATTCAGTTTGGCAATTTTGGACAATGGCTAATTAGGCAGATTAATGAATATTTCACATCAAAAATAGAAAGTGAAGAATCTTGGGTCAGAAATCTTGTCTGAAAAGGACAAAATAATACCAAAATTCTTTTTCAATTTACATATTGTAGAGTTTGAAAATTAAACACAATCTTAAAAGAAACAAAGATGCTTTATACCTATACCTTGGATCAGATAGTGTTGTAAACCAAGGTTACCTAGATTTAAAAAATAATTTAGGTTCCATTCCAAAGACTTTACTATCAGCATCATCTATTTCTCAATTTTATATACATAGTTTAAAATATTAAAAAATAAAGTATTAAAACATAGACAAATAGGAAAAAATATCTATAAATGTTTTGAGAATTACCTCCCAATTCAAAATTTTAGCACAGTAAATTTTTACATTCATTATAAATATTCATCATATTCAAAATGCCTATAAGTGACTTGATTAGATATGAAAACTATAAAAACACACAAAGGAGGTTGTATTTGAGCTGTACCAATCTTAGGTGATGTGTAAATAATGTGAATTGATGAGCTTAATGATGTTCGTGCAGACTGGTGATGGCCAGTTAGCACAGGATTGACCTCCAGGGAAAAGTCTAAGGGTCACTTCTTTATGGCTCATCCTTGTGACCATGATGACTTCAGAAAAGTTCAATTTTGATCATTCCGAAACTGTGATTTCAACATCCCCCACTCAACAGAAAGTTTATTAGTTTAATCATTAATTATTCAACAAAGAGTGAGCACCCACCATTTTCTAGTTCAGCAATTTCAGGTGTACAGAGCTGGAAATCCTATATAAAATAGTATTCCACCCTTACTGCAGAACTCTCTAATTTCTATCTCATATACCTTACTCATTTTTCTTCTTTATCACCAATTGCCATTATGTACATTCACATATACACACATATGTATGTGTATGTATATAATCTGACGAAGTCATCACTCCTCCTCATTCCTTTCTCCTTATACCTCATGTGCTATCCACATATAACATCCTAATTTTATGGTTATTCCCTTCTCATTCAGAATAAATACATTTTTATCTGTAAATTCTATTACACATACAGAAAAATATAACTCCCTCCCTAAAATATAAACCCCAAGAATCAAAGATTTTGTTTTGTTCTTTGCTATATTCATAGTGCCATAATTCCTAGCCCAAAATAGATACTAAGTCATTATCTTATGAATTAAAGAATTTTTAAAATGAAGAAAATCCACTATGCTTTAAATAATAGTGTGTGTAAAGAAAAGTGAAACCAAAACACAACGCTGTTGGGAAGCAGAGGTAACAGCAAGAACCTCAGACATTTCCGTGAGGGAAGGATTACTTCTGAATAGAGAGGGAGCACCCATAATCGTAGGATGGCATCTATGGAGGACTCATGAGGTATAAGGAGAAAGAAATGAGGAGAGACTAAAGGTATTTGATGACACGTAGCACTGGATAGAAACATACCAGTCTTGCACGATGTTTGCGAACCAGCAGAGCACTGTAGGAGATGAAGAACCCAAGAGAAAAAAAGGGACACAGCAAGCGAAGACATGCAAAGCTGCCTTGAGCACAGATCAGTAGAACATTAGCAGATAAGAGAAGGCAAGTTAACTTATTACTGAGTTTGGCCATAATCACCCATTAAAATTAAATGTCAGTATTAACTGTAACATTTCGGATGTCAAAAACTCAGCTCAAATTAGTAAAATACAGTCTAGGAACAAACATTTAAACCCATTTCTAAAGAAAAAAAAACAACATCTACTCAATTACAAAACTTTTTAAGTAGATAGAATTTTGAAAATTCGAAAATTTGTGGATTATATAAAGAAAACGAAAAACTTTAAATAAGAACTGATTAAAAGCATCTTATAGAACAAAACATTTGTGAGTGGGAAAGAGCAACTGACCACAGCTCCACATTTTTTCCATAATTTGGAAGACTAAAGTGACATACTTAGATCACTTCCTTCTCTATTTCAACCTTCTGTCGAAAAAGCTAGAAGTTAAAATTTATTTATCCAATTCCGTTCAGTTGCAAACTTCTAAATTTTGAACTTTTGTGCACATAAGTACTTCTAGCTTTAATTATTGCCCAAACTTGTCTCTGAAAAGGAAGAAAAAGAAACTGACTAGTACTGAAACCAGAGTCTAGAGATTCAAAGATTCAGCATGTTGAGTGATTTCTGAGCATTGAGGCATTATTTCAAGCATCTCCAACCACAAGTGAGAACTGTAAATGAAAACCCACTGACAGTTGCACAGCAGACTCTGCACTTTCTTACCTATTGACTCTCTCTTCAAATGCCACTCTACTTTATCAGAAGTTTTACCTCTAGTCAATAGCCACCTTATCAGTTATACAATGCAGTGATTCTAGAACATTATATGACATTAAATTATATGCCCTGGAGAATCCATCTCTGGAGAAATTAGAACCACTTTATAAACACGTTCCAGTTTTTTTTTCTGTGATTACAAAAGAGGTCTGAACTGGGCCTCTCAGGTGAGAGAGCTCAAGAGGACAAACTTGGAGCATCAGTCTTTTATAATTCCTATAGGGAATACATTCCTCTTCACACAAGAGACTCGATTTCACCATGACACCTCCCAATAAGAGGATAAAGCAAAGGCTGAATAAATGTTGTAAGTGGGGAAAGAGGACCTGCTGGGTGAGGGTGGGAGCAAAGGCAGGTGACCTGGAGGTAGAGAAATGATTGGACGGAATGCCAGTTTGGGCAATGGTGGAAACCAATTAAGACAAATAGAATCATCTTTGTAGAAAACCTCATCCATGAACATCTATCATTTCTAGTAGAAATAAAGCGTCACTAAATTTTTTGAAGATGTCATCAATTCATTTCATAAACAGAGCTTTCAAACTAGAGTGCAAAAGATCTGCACCACTTTGTATGACTTGAGTAAATCATTTATCTTCTCTGATTCTATTTCTTTCTCTAAAAGAATCATTATTATTAACCTCGTGGGTATATATGAGAAACAGGGACTAGGATCCATCGAAAGTGACTTGAGGAAATTACTGAGTTTGGCTCAGTCCCAGTAGAATGAAGAGATAAACAAATATGCCAACTTGGCTTTGTCCAGAACTGGACGATTGGCCGGAACACAGGTTACCTTCATCTACTCATCACTGCTTTCCTGGACCAGGTCCATTCTCCAGGAAACACCTCACTCTAAATTACCAACAATATTTAGAGAGGCTCATTCTATTTAATATATGTCAGTAGGAAATATAAAAGTAATCCTGAAAAAACAATGTTTTCTTTCACAGAATCCAATCCAAAGATCCCGCCCTCTCATTTGCCATGGTGGAAATAACACCCCATGTGTCAACCAGTCAAGTACTGCAAGCATAGGCCATGCTGCCTACAAAAGTCGCAGGACTGTGTTTTCTAGAGTTGTGTTTCTCAAAGTGTGGTGTCCAGGTCATCTTCAGAGTCACCAGAGAGCATATTAGAAACACAAATTAGCAGGCTTCCCCACAGACCTACTGAAACAGACACTGTATGCAATCTGTGTTTTAACATCCTTCCAAGTGGTTCTGATGCACTACAACTCCAAGTTAAGAATCACTGTAAGAGGTACATCTTACAGGACAAAAGTTATGATCTTCTTATTTGAAATAGAATTGGATGGGTACCCTGATAGTAAAGACTTCCCTGAAGGTCCTTTAACACAAGGGAGAAGTAAATAGGAATAGATGAACCAAGAATCACACAAATACATCATCGTTTTAGGAAACTGTCAGTAGGATAATATGAGGTAATGTGATCTGAAATTATTTGATGGCAGAGGAGTACTAAAGGAAATAATTAGCTCATCTTTATTATAAAGCTATACACTCTATTATACAAAAATTTTTCCCACTTTAAACTACACCCAAGTAACCTGGAGATCTTTTAATAGACACAATGGAATTCATCTTGTTGATTTTTTCATTGGTTCTGCAGAAGCTTTTTAGTTTGGTGTAGTTCCACTTGTTGATTTTACTTGTATTACTTGTGCTTCTATTACTTGTCAAAAAAATCATTGCCAAGACCAGTGGTAGGGTAAATGAGGTTAACAGGCTTTTTTCCACACCTGTGCTTCTCAGCCCTGGGCATCCACATTAGAGATGGGAGGACAGAAAAAAAAAGCCTGATTTTTTGACTCATTTACCCTATACCATTGTCAAGGCACTTTCTTCCTGTGTTTTTTTCTAAGAACTTTAAGACTTTAGGTCTTATGCATAAATATTTAATCCATATAGAGGTAATTCTTGTGATTAGTATAGCATAAGATTCCAAATTTATTTTACATGTGAATATCCAGTTTTTCCAACATAATTTATTGCAGAGACTATACATTTCCAAGTGAGCATCATGTTTCTCTTGTCAAATAATAGTTCACCTTATATGTAAGAGTTTATTTCTGGACTCTTAATTCTATTCCACTGGTCTGTGTTTATGCCAATACCATACTGTTTTTTATTACGGGAGCTTTGGAAAGTAGTTTGAAATCAGGAAGTATGATACTTTCAACTTTGTCATTCTTTCACAGGATGCTTTGGGTATTCAGGGTCTTTTGGTGCTATAACATTTTTAGGATGTTTTTACTATTTTTGTGAAAAAAACCATTGGCGTTTTCATAGAAATTGCATTGAATCTGTAGATTGTTTTGGGTGATATGGACATTTTGGCAATATTAAGTCTTGTAATCCACAGGTATGGACTATCTTTCCATTTATTTATGTCTTCTTCAATTTCTTTTACCAATTTCTTTTGTTAATCAGTATTTCACCTCCTTAGTTAAATTTATTCCTAGGTATTTTGTTTTGCAGGATATTGTAAATGGGGTTGTTTTCTTTAGCTCTTTGTCAGATAGATTGTTGTTAATGCATGAGAAGGTAGCTCCTTTGATGAATGTATGAATATCCTGCAATATTGTTCAATCATCTAACAATTTTTGCTGAAGTCCTTGGGATTCCCCATGTATAAAATCATGTCATTTGCAAACAGAAACAATTTTATTCTTCCTTTCCAATTTGGATTACTTTTTTTTCTTAGTTGCCCTGGGTAGGATTTTCAGTACTGTATTGAATAGGAGGGGTGAGTGCAAATACCAACAAGTCTGTGAGTCATATGGCCAGCAACTTTAACCTGGGTGTGGATGAGGATGATATTGAGGCAATCTAGAGAAACTGAAAAATGAAGAGTTGTTTGGAAATGGAACAAGATATTTTGGATTTATTATCCCATTCTCTTCCAGCATGCAAATTTACTGTTTAGAAATTCACTCATAGTTTCATGGGGGCAGCCATGTATGTGATGAGTCACTTTTCTCTTGTTGGTTTCAAAGTTCTGTGTCTTTTTCTATTGACAATTTAAATATAATATATACTGGTATAGGTCCAAAAAGACCTATACCAGTATATATTATATTTAAATATAACATTATATTCAAATACATTATATTTAATATTATATTAAATATTATATTAAAAAATATTATATTATATTTAAATATAATATTATGTAATATTATATTCAACCTATTAGAAAACATTTCATCATCTTGATTCTGGATATCTGTTTCTCTCCCTAAATTTGGGAATAATTTTAGCAATTTTTCAAGTTTCGTTTTGCCAATTTCTTTCTCTCTCCTCCTTCTGTGATTCCCAAAAATGTGTATTTTTTCCCGTATAATAGAGTCTCCTGAGTGAAATTTCTGGACAGTTAAGAGACAGAATCTATTAAAAGGGTCTGTATATGCCTGTCTAATGAGTCACTGAAAATAATACAACATTCAAAATTTACTCAAACTGGTTTTACTCTTTGATGTTGAAATTTCTTTCTGTAAAAATCCAACACATTTGCACCTACCCTTTCAATTTTCACAGAAAAAGTAAAATTAGTTTTTTTTCACAGCTGAATTACAACTGCAAATGGGAGACTATTACTTTTTTTTTTAAAGATTTATTTATTTATGCATACAAGCTGGGGTACAGGCCAGCGGTGTGGGGTGGTGTGAGGGTTCACCAGAGACAGAGTGGGGAGCAGAAAAGACAGATAGACAGAAATACACTGCTATGGGGAGCAGCAGGTGAGGCAGGAGAGGTCTGCTGGCGCCACGTGGGAATTTCCCCTGCCGGGAGTCAAACTCACATCACTGCTGCCGACAGCTCCACAGCGCAGCTATTGACCACTGTGCCACTAGGGAGGCCCCATTAGTACTCTTTTATTAATAGCCACAGAGTAGAAATTAAGAGGTATAGGAGATCATGTAAAGGTGTTCTCTCTATTCACTAACAGTAACATTCAAACAGGAAGTGAACATTAAATGTCTCAAAGGTTACAAAATAAGAGATTGTTCATAATAAAAAAAGACCATAGTTAGCGATGTGAATCAAGGACCATAGAAAATATGCACAATTATTCACACTCCTTTCCCACAATAAAAAATAAGTCATCCATTGTTTATAAATAAAATCTCTGGAAGGCAATTTTAGTGTACATAGGGAATTTAACAAAAGTTTCAGAAAGCAGTGGGGTTTAAGTGAATAATATCAAGTGAGATTTCTGATTCTGGAAAGGTCTCCTTTACTTTTTTGATCACCAACAACATTTGATGTCTGGAAAAATATTAAGAGAAATCCATTTTGAGATTGTAATATGTGTGAGCTCATGAAGTGGACCCAGTTTGGGCTCCCAAAAGTAGTTGCACATTATTTTCTCATTTTTTACAACAAAAAATTTTAAATCTCATTTATTTGTTGGTTCCTTGAGCTCTTCCCTAGTAGTGTAATAGAGTGAGCTTTCAGGTATGTCTGCAGGAGTTGCAATAATTTTGGAAAGCAATTCTGCAATGGCTACTAAAATATAAAGCACAGAGATCTCTTCATCTTATTTGTCTACTTTGAAGAATCTGTCAAAGAAATAAAACACCATTACATATAAACATATAAAGCTAGGTGTTTACTGAAGATTTGTCTTAATGACAACAAAATGACCTGGACAATCATAACAGAAGAATTGGAGAATAAATTATTACATCATATGTCATTAAAATTTATAAACCTATGAAAGACAGATGATAATACAATTTGGAAAGAGTGGTGTCGCTGATATATTTTGAAATTTAGAGAATTCAAAACTAAATATAATCACATCAATAAATGAAAACTATTTCTAGCATTAGTGAATTTAAATATAGTTTGATCAGGCAGTGACCAAGTATAATATGGCTCTCAAAACAGTCAGAATGTGCGTAAGTCGACTCTTCTTTGCCATAATTTCATGAAAGCTCTTTTCATCTCACTGTTTCGCAAACTGTAGATCAGTGGGTTCAGCAGAGGGGTAAGAAGTGAATAGGATAGAGATATCAGTTTCTTAGTGTCTGGGGAGTAGCCAGATTTGGGCTGTAAATAGGTCATATTAGCCGTGCCATAGAAGAGGGTAACAGAAGTCAGATGGGAGGCACAGGTGGAAAAGGCCTTCTGCCTCCCAGTGTTGGATGGCATCTTCAGGATGGCAAAGAGAATTCGAATGTAAGACAAGAGGATCAACAGGAATGGAACTAAGACAATCAAAATGGTGCCAGTGAATGCATAGAGTTCAAATAAAAAGGTGTCTGCACATGCAAGCTCCAGCACTGGGGGAGTCTCACAAGAGAGATGATTAATTTCATTGGGGCCACAAAAAGGAAAACTAAATACCCACGTGGTCTGCACAGTAGCCACCATGACCCCTGAGGCCCATGAGAACATAACTAATTTCATGAAAACACTTTTGTTCATAATCACTGGGTAGTTCAGAGGATGGCAGATCGCAGCAAATCTGTCATAAGCCATTGCCCCCAGGAGAAAACATTCGGTCCCACCAAAAAGAAGAATGAAATACATCTGGGCAAAACACCCTGCAAAAGTAATTGTCGTTTTTTCAGTGGAGAGGACCACCAGCATCTCAGGCATAATGGCTGCACTGAAACTCACTTCCACCACAGACAAGTTCAGGAGAAATCGGTACATGGGCACATGGAGACTCTGTTCCAGGGAGATGATGACTATAATGATGGCATTTCCCATTAGAGTTACTAGGTAAATAATTAAGAAAACACCAAAAAGTTGTTTTTGGAGTTCAGGAATGTTAGAAAAGCCCAAAAGGATAAATTCAACCACAGAGCTCTGATTTTGCTTTTTCATTTCTGTTGAAGCATATACTGTTTTAATGACATAATATAAAAACATAAAGTCACAGGCTGATAGCTGAGAGTTACCCAAATAACAATGGCAAAATCTATAATAAAAAAGAATCCATTTTGGCAGAATAGTTTGGTAATTTTAAAGGAGGAACAATTGTATTTAATGGATTTTTCAAATATCAAAGGATAAATGATCTTGGCTTATAAATTGATCTGAATAACACAAAACAGTATCGAAGTTCTTGTACTTATGGTGCAACTTATACACTATGTACTTTGAAAATTTAACATACCCTAAAAGCAACTGTGTGTTGTAACTTATGTCCTACTTCAATACATTGCTGTAAGTATCATCTATTTTCCCAATATCACAGTGATAAAGTGTCAAAGAATGACTAAAGGTAAATGGTATGCGCAAAAAAAATCTTATAACAACCCAAATATTCAGTCCAATTGATATATATTTATTATAAATGTTCATTAAGTTCAAAATGGCTGCGTATAACTTGGTTAAATGTGACAACACTACAGAGATACAAAAAGTGGTTATCTGTAAATCATATGAATTGACTTCAGTCTTACTGATAACTGCCCAGGCTTTATTTTGAGATTGGCTTCTCCATGGTCTATCCTTCTTGTGAGCATGATGACTTAAGAAAAAGCCCAATTTTTGGTCAGTGTGAAACTGTAACTTAAAAGTTCTCTGTCGCTCTGTCGGTCTCTCTCTCTTCTTTGCTCTCTACTCTCTTTCTCCACACTCCCCACTCTATTTTATTAATAATTCTTTCAATCATTACTTATTCAAAAAGCACAGATAGACCACCCATCATTTTGTTGACTCAGCAATCTTAGGCAAACATTTGACCCCACAGCTCAACAGAAAACTGAAAACACCACATAAAATAGCAAATAACATTCCACACATTACCTCTTTATATGTACTCTAATTCCTTTTCCAAGTATAAGCTCCAAGAGGGCAAGGTGTTGTTTTGTTCTTTGCCATATCCAAAAGGCCCACCTTAGTCCTTGGCCCAAAGTGATGCTAAATCAATATTTAAGCAATAAGTAAATAAAACAACTAGGAAATCCCAGACTATATCTAAAGAAATAGTGTCAAGAAGAAAAGTAACATCAGTACACAATGCTATTGGGAAGCAAGAATAATGACAAGTCATTTAGATATTCCACAGGGGTAGGATAACTTCCGAATGAGGAGGGAAGGTGAACAAACATAATTACAAAATGTCATGTGGGGAAGATACACAGGTAGAAGGACAAAGAGAAGGAGAAATGTTGACATGCCCAAGTTAAAAGGTCTTTGAAGACAAGTTAGCACTGGAATCCAAGACCACTGACCATTGTGTAATATTTTTTAATTGAAGGAAATTCATGAGAGAAATGAGGAACCCAAAAAAGAAGAACACAGAGCTCTGAAAACATGTAGCAGTGTCTTGAATTCAAAAAAGCTGGACATTTGCAGGCAGTAGAAGGCAAGTTGATCTAATTCTGAATATAACCATAATCATGTATTAAAATCAATGTATTAACTATATACTAAAATATGTTATATATGCTATATAATTCATAAACCATCATACTTTTACTTTAGTTATCAAAAATCCTGCTAAATTTAGTAAAATGGATTGTGCAGCATCAAAAGCTTATAAGTATGCTAATAAAAAAAATACATTCAGTTCCAAATGTTTAAAAGTGGATAGTGGAATTTTGAAATTTAGAGTAACATGTAAACAAAATAGAAAATGTTTAAAGGCTGATTAAAAGAATGTCATGAAACAAGACATTCATGAAAAGAATAAATAACCACAGATGCTACATGCTTTCTCTGTAACTTAGGCCCTTAGTTATCATGCTACCTCCCTGAGGTGGAACACTGAAACATAAATTCAATTCTGGTTTTAGCCTTCAAATTGAAAATGTTAGAAGTTGGACTTATTAACCAAGAAACCATCCAGACGCAAACTTCTAATTATTGATTAGTGCATAGCAAATATTTATACCTCCAACTACTTCTAAAGTCTTTTGGGGAAAAGAAGAGAAAAATAAATTGCCTAGCATCAAAAACAGAATCTACGAACTCAGTGTTTCAAAGCTGTGTTCAGTGATTCCTGAGCACTGAGATATCCCTGCCAGCCTCTCCGACCATCACTGAGGAGAACTGCACAGGAGAAGCCACTAGCAGGCACACAGATACTTTCTTACTGACTGATTCTGTCTCTTTAAATGTCCCTCTACTTTATCAGAAGTCACACTTCTAGTCAGAAGATTACCTTTTCGTAAATACAATTCAGTGATTCAGAGCACTAATTCTAGAACAGTTATAACATTGAATCATAGGCCTCAGAGAATACATCCCAGGAGAACTTGGAATAGTTTCATAAACACCTTCCAGTATTTTTCTGTGATAACCAAAGAGGTTTGAACTCAAACTCTCAGGTGAGAAAGCTCAAGAGCACAAGCTAGAGCAGACCAGTCTTTCATATTCCTGTAGGGAATAAGCACTGCTTCAGAAGAGAGATTCAATTCACTAGGTCATCTCCAAATAAGAGGTGAAAGCAGAGGTTGGATAGAGGTTTTAAATGGAGGAGAGCTAGTGGTGAGGGATAAGCAAAGGCAGGTGAGCTAGAGAGAGAAGAATGATTTACATCAAATGCTTGGTTGGTGCAAAGGTGGGACACTAGCTAAAGCATGTGGATTGAAACCTCTTTGTAAAAGCCGGATGCTACCCCCTTCCTCATTCAAGAACTTTGAGATTCTTGAGTTGAAATTTAGAGCACCTAACATGTTTAAAGGGAAAAAGTATTCATGATTCATTCCACACATAGAGCTTTTAAAAAAGACTCAATAGATCTGGACTAGCTAGTATGATTTGAAATGAATCATTCACCCTCTATTACTTTCTCTTCAAAATAAACACAACATTTTTCATCTTACAGAGTAATGGAGTCTGGGGTCAGTTGAAACTGACTTGAACAATTAATTGAGACCAGAATGAAGAAATGAATGAATCTGTTGGCCTGACTGTCCAGAACTGGATGTCAGGCTACCTTCGCTTCTTCTTTAGCTGCTCTCTTGGAGAAGTTCCATTCTTAAGGAAGTTCATACAACACTGAGGGATTCATTTCATCTGATCTATGTCCACTGCAAAATATGCCAGTCATCACAAAGAGAAGGGTCTTCATCCTCCGAACCCAATTCACTACCTCTTCCACACTATTCACCTCGGGGGCATCACACCCCATGTAAGACTCAGTCAGGCACCCCAGGCGTAGGAAATGCTGCCTGTATGGACTTGCCATGATCATGGCCCTGAAATCTCATGGGCATCGATTTTAAAAATTTCTTGATGTAAGTGGCAGTAACAAGGTGATTCAGTTTCTGAGACATCATCCACATGTAGAATCATGATTGGTACATATTCTATGGGTATATTGACTTCGGTGAAAAGTGCATAGAAACATTTCCGATACAGGTCAAAGAGCATATGGAGAAAGTAATATTCGTGTCACATTTATCACTGTATTCATATCTTACAGTGATAAAATGAAAAAACTCAAATGTGGCGATATAATATGCTTCCTCAATGACTGACAGAAAAAATAGACAACACAGACATATGATTAAGAGATTTTAACAATAAAATTGTGATTTAACAGATGATGAATGATTAAAATTGAGAGAGGAACAATGTTTTATATTGTTGATCCTATATTTTCCTTGAAAATGTTTATGAACTATGCCCCAAAATTGATTATGTATTTGTCATATAGGAGATATCAATAAACCCAAGTATTTGGCCATCATACACATAACTTACTTTTCAGTAAAATTATACAGGAGTAACCAAACATAGAAAGAGAAACTAAAGTCTGGAAAAATAAAAAACTTTCAGAAAGTATCTCTTCCTTCAACAAGAAGTAAAAAATTAAATTCAGATTACTAAGAAATACTCCTTTAAACTAGCAAAAACATTTTCACTTATTAATGTATCTAAATCTAAAATCTATTCTCCCACAGCATTCCCACATTTCAGTAATAGCAGTTCAGTTTCTAGTTACACAGTCTGAAAACCTAGAAGTCATTCTTGAATTCATTTTTCTCCATGTCCATATCAAATCCATAACATATTTGTGGTTTTAACTTCAAAGGACAGAGGATCTAGCACTTTATCTCTGCTAGAGCTAACATCTTGACCCGAGTACTTTGGTTTCAATAACTGAACAGAAACTGACCTTTTCCTTCTGCTTCTCTTGCCTCTGCTCAATCCCCAACCCCACCCCAAAGCACCCAATCCCATTAGTACACAATCCACACTCAAAAATATAGGTCATATTTCTGTTCTCCCATTACTCTCTGAGCTCATCTCCATTAAATTCATTGTTCATTCTCACTCAGTCATGAGCCTCCTTGCTGTTTCTCAAACTCACTAGCTATACTTACATTTCAGTGATTGCCTGCACTCTTACCGGAACGTGGATCATAGCTCTTGAAAATGCTCATTGTCTATATGTTCCATAGTCTAGCAATATCAACCCCAACACTACTATCCTGATTTATATTTCTCCACAACTCAGCATAACACATCAGAATAATAAGGATATGGAAAAGTTAAAAATAAAAAGATAAGAAATACATGCTCTGAAATGCTGAATAAGAAATTGACATACTGTAATAATAAGGAATGTAATAATTTTTTCTCAAAAATAATCAAAATGTCCTAAATATGAGTGAGACTTAGTGAGTTCCCAAAGAGTTCACAGCCACCAAAAGATAAATATTTGGAAAAATATAAGGAAATACTGCTTTGAATAATAATCCATGACAGTCCATGATGCAGAAACAATTTGATCTTCCAAAGTAACTTTATTATGTTTTTATTCGTGGAACAGATTTTCATTCCATAAAATAAAATCTCATGTTGATCTGTGAAAGTCTAACTTAGTGCAGCACGGTGGGGCTCAGGTCAGTCTTTAGGAGCTTCAATCATTTTGAAAAGCGATTCTACTGTTGTCACTAAAATTATATTCAAATATATATTCAAATCAAATTTGAATCAAATCAATTAAAACCAGGATAGAGAAATTTACATCATTACACTTGAACATATAGAGCAAGAGGTTTGTTGATGATTCATGTTAATGGCAATAAGCCAGTAAAAACCTGGACATTCACAATAGACAAACAAATCAAGAAATTATTACTTCATATGTCCTCAAAACATATACTTCTATAACAAATTAATGACAATGCACAATGAGTTAGAGTACCCAAATAGGGGACCTCCCAAATTAAATACACTCATCTCAAAAAATGCAAGCGAATTTAATCATAACCTAATTCCAGTAGGCTTCAAGCAGGCAAGAACCCAATGTCTCATTGCTTATTAGTTCACTCAGAATGTGCGTAAATTTACCCTTCTTCGCCACAATTTCATGAAAGCTCTTTTCATCTCATTGTTTCGCAAACTGTAAATCAGTGGGTTCAGCAGAGGGGTAAGAAGTGAGTAAGCCAATGACATCAATTTCTTGGTGTCTGGGGAGTAGCCAGATTTGGGCTGTAAATAGGTCATAATGGCCGTGCCATAGAAGAGGGTAACAGAAGTCAGATGGGAGGCACAGGTGGAAAAGGCCTTCTGCCTCCCAATGTTGGATGGCATCTTCAGGATGGCAAAGAGAATTCGAGTGTAAGACAAGAGGATCAACAGGAATGGAACCATGACAACCAAAATGGTGCCAGTGAACGCATAGATTTCAAAAAAAAAGGTGTCCGCACATGCAAGCTCCAGCACTGGGGGAGTCTCACAGAAGAGATGATTAATTTCATTGGGACCACAAAAGGGAAAACTGAAAACCCATGAGGTGTGCACAGTATCCAACATGATCCAAGAAACCCATGAGAACGTTACTAATTTTATGAAAACACTTTTGTTCATGATCACTGGGTAGCTCAGAGGATGGCAGATGGCAGCGTAGCGGTCATAGGCCATTGCCCCCAGGAGAAAACATTCAGTCCCACCAAAAAGAAGAAGGAAATACATCTGTGCAAAACAGCCTGCAAAAGTAATTGCCGCTCTTTCAGTGGAGAGGACCACCAGCATCTCAGGCACTGTGCTTGCGCTGAAACCCACTTCTAACACAGACAAGTTCAGAAGAAACAGGTACAAGGGGACGTGGAGGCTCTTTTCCAGAGAGATGACAACTATAATGGTGGCATTTCCCGTCAGAGTCACCAGGTAAATCACCAAGAAAACCCCAAAGAGCTGCCCTTGCAGTTCAGGATAGTTAGAAAAACCCAAGAGAATGAATTCAACCACCGAGCTCTGATTTTGCCTTTTCATTTCAGCTTTGAGTGTATGTAGTTTTTATGGGCATAGTAACGAAAATGTGAAGTCACAATACAATAACTCAGAGAAAACCTCAGCATTCACCCCAGAAAGTCTTGGCAGAAGTGTGACAGAGGACCCCATCCCCATAGAAATTTACTTGGAAATTTTGGAGAATGGCCAAATGCTAGATTAATTAATCTTTTATATAAAAAATGAGAAGTGAAGAATTCTGGCTTGGAAATCTTATCTGAAAAGTACAAAATTAAATCAAAATTCTATTGCAACTGATAAACCATGTCGTTTGAGAATTAACATAGCTGTAAAGAAATAGAAAAATGTTATCGCTTAAGGCTTATCATATATTTCTTAAAGGCATCTATTTTCTATTCATCTATTTTTATCTATTTTCCCCAGTTTTATATAAATAATAAACCTAGGAGCACAAAAAATAAAATGTCAAATAGTGAGAAATGGAAAAAGTTACCCACAAAAAAATTGATCAAAATCTAATAATTCTAATTAACAGTGCAACAAAGATGATATATGTATATTATAAATACTCACTAGTTCAAAATAACCATATGTAACCAGGTTAAGTAATATAAAGCTCAGATTAAACAAACAAAAGGGGTTTTTATTTTAGATGTTCTTATCTTAGGTGATCTGTAAACTATGTGAATTGCCTTTAGTTTATTGATGATTGCCCAAACTGTACCTGGCCTAATCTATTGAGATTATGGATGGGAAGTTCTGGAGGCCAATTCTCCTTGGCCACCTTTCTGACATGATGATGAAAATAAGAAAGTCATATAAACCTGTATTTTAAAAGTTCTTCCCCTCTCTCCCATATTTTCTCTTTCCCATCATTAAATTTCTCATCAAGCTGGGGCGGGGGGGGGGAGGTGGGGGGAGGGAAGGAAAATCGCACAAAATGGAATAGAAAAGAACACAAGGGACCGTGGAGATGGATCACGGGTGAATTGGTGGTGGGATACCCAAGGGGAATACAAAATGTAAAAGACATAAATAACAATAAAAATATATTTAAAAAAATAAAAATAAAAGTAATAAATCTTAAAAAAATAAAATAAAATAAATATATATATATTAAAAAAATTTCTCATCAAGTTGTTTATTTAACCATCAATTATCCAACAAACACTTGTAGCACCTACCATATTTTAGTTTCTACAAGATCAGTCATACCATTGGCCCCACGACTCAACAGAGTTATATGCTACCTACAAAAGGAAGATCTCACTCCTAAATCCTTGCTCTGTTTTATTTTTTCATTATCTCCATCTGAAATTATGTTTCCATACATATAACTAACTTCTTCACTAATATAAAATCCAGGACTATAAAAATTCCCATGGTTCCTTCTTATATTTGCAAGGCCTGCAATAGTCTCAGACCCATAGGAAATGTTCAACCAATGTTTCTTGAGTAAATGAAATTAGGAAAATGTACCATTAGGAAAATGTAAACCTTACCTTTAAGGATGCAAGTGTCTATATTAAAAGGAAAACCCACACACAACACTGTTGGGAAGCAAGGGCAATAAATGACAAATGACAATTGTAAGGAAAGAAAAATCACTTCTGAGTGGGGAGAGTTGGCAGAAAAACTAGCCACAAGCTAGTGAGTATAAGGTCCCAGATAACAGGAAGGCAGGAGGAAGGCTGATCCGCTCAAGTCAAATGTATTTAGTGACAACTTAGCACTAGAATGAGGCCCTCCGGTCTTTGGGTGATGTTTTGAAAACCAGAGGAAGCTCACTGCGTGAGCTGAGTTGGAAAGAGGAGCACTTGCCATCTGAGGAGTTTAGTCAGTAGAATAGTAGCAGACAGTAGAAGACAAATCAACACATTTCTAAAATTGACTAGAGTCATTTATTAAAATCAATGCCTACATTAACCATAATAATTATAATTTAGTTATTAAAAAATGACTTAAATGATTAACAATAGACTGCAGGATCAAACATTTAAACTCATTGCTAAAGGTAAAAATTTGAACAATATATATTCAATTACAAAAATTTTTAAGTGGATTGGTTTTAAAAGTAGAAAATGCCGTGTTTCATATAATAAACACAATGGGAAATCTTTAAAGGACTGATTAAAAGCATGTTATGGAAGAAAGCATTCTTGTAGCAATAGCCACTTAAGAGAGATGCAATCAATTTTTTTTATAATTTAGAAGCCCCTGATGCATTCTTGACTCACTGACATGAAACAGGTAAGAGGTCACTCCCCTTATTAGTATTTTCCTTCTAATTTTAAAAGTTAGGTGTGGTAGTTATTTATCAATTTCCCTATCAGATGCAAACTTCTAACATCTTAGATGACTACAAAGTGCCTTCAACTCTAATAATTGCCCAAACTTGTCTCTGAAAAGAAGAGTGAAAAGAAATTCACTAGCATAAAAAATAACGAGCCTACCAATTCTAGAGTTTCGGCTTTGTCTGATGATTCCTGAGCACTCAGACATCACTGTAACAGCAGCTCCAACCACGAATGAGGAGAACTGTAAATGAGAAGCCAGGAATGGTTACACAGCAGAAGCTGCACTTTCTTACCTATTAAGTCTGCCTCTTAAATGTCATGTGACTTTATCAGTTTTACCCCTAGCCAAAAGCCACCTTCTCATAAATACAACTAAAATTAAATGCAATGATTCTAGAATATTATATGACATTGAATCACATGAATTATATGCCCTGGATCATCCATCCCTGGAGAACTTGGAATCGCTTCACAAACATGTTCCAGTATTTTCCCATGATAACTAAAGAGCCCTCAACTGGCCCCTCAGGTGAGAAAGCTCAAGAGCACAAACCTGGAGCCTCACTTCATATTCCTGTAGGGAATAAATACCTCTTCAGATGAGAGATTCAGTTTCAACTCCCAATAGGAGATAAAAGCAAAAATTAAAGAAGGTTATAAATGCAGAAAGAATACAACTATGTGCTCAGGGGATGAGAAAAGGCAGATGAGCTACAGTAGAGGGATACTTGAACAGAGTGGTTTGTACAATGGTGGGAAACAAGTTAAAGCAAGTAGCTTGAACTGTCTTGGTAAAAAGCCTGGACACACACACACACACACACACACACATACACACACATACACACACACACACATCCAGAAACTTTTTATCATTTCTAAAATATAGAGCCAATGAATATTTTTGAGAAAAGTGTCATAACAACTGATTTCACAGTTATTTTGAAGTTCTCAAATAATTTTTAAATTTTTATTAAACAAATACTAAAAAGAAAAAAACAGCATCCATTAGAACACCTCCAGCTTTGTTCTCACCCCTCACCTTCTTCTCTGGGAACCTCAGTTCTGTTGTAAAAGTCCACTAGTTTATTCTTATTTTGTTTTGTTCATCTACTTTGTTTTCATATTTTCTTTATGTAGGTGAAACCATCCTATATTTGTGTTTTTTCTCTGACTTATTTCACTTAAAAAATAATCTCTTCAAGTTCCTTCCATTTTTTTGAAGAAGGCAAAATATCATCCTTTTAATAGCTGCATAGTGTTCCAGTGTATTCATCTATTGTACTATTGACACATCTTCTTTATACAATAGATGTATCAATTGGCATTTAGTTGTTTCTATATCTGGGCTACTGTGAATAGTGCTGCAATAAACACAGTGCTATAATGAGCATAGGGGTGCATAAAGCTCTTTGAGTTATGACTTTGTATTCTTTTTAATCAAAGTCATTAATTAACCATTTCCTTAGAAGTCTATGTACTTGGGGGGGAGAACTTCACAATCTAACATGTACACAGGCTTCATTCACCCACCACCGAAGTCCTAGTACCACAACCCTATGCCATGATTTCACAGGTATTTATTCAAATATATATCCAGAAGTGGGTATTGCTGGATCATATGGTAGTTTTATTTTCAGTTTTTTGAGGAAGTTCCATACTGTTTCCCAAAATGGTTGTACAATTTACATGCCCACCAACAGTGTGCATAGAATCCTTTTTTCTCCACATCCTCACCAACACTTCTTGTTACTGCTTTTTTTAAGTATTCCATTCTCATGGGTATAAGGTAATACTTGTAGCTTTGATTTTCATTTCCCTAATAATAAGTGAAGATCATCTTTTTTCAGGTTCACATTGGTCATCTGTATATCTTCTTTGGAGACATGTCTGCTCAGATCTGCCCATATTCTTTATCAGGTTGTTGTTGATGTGTATGAATTATTGATATACCGTGGTTATTAAACTCATAATGCATGTTGTATGTGCAAATATCTTCTCCCATTCAGTAAGCTGTCTTTTTGTCCTGCTGATATTTTCTTCTGCTGTGAAGAAGTTTTTTATTTGATACAGTTCCATTTGTTTTGTCTGCTTGCGTTTCCTTTGCCATTGGGGCTGACTGCCTAAAGACATCTCTCTCAAGCTAATATACTGGAATCTATCATTTTATTTTTTTCTATATATTATGGTTTCAGGTCTTATGTCCAAATCTTTAATCCATCTTGAATTGTGTGTGTGTGTGTGTGTGTGTGTGTGTGTGTGTGTGTGTGTGTGTACTTACAGAGTGGTCCAGTTTCATTCTTTGGCAGTGTCTGTCTAATTTTGACAATATTATTTGTTGAAAATATTTTCCTTTTCCATTGTATGGTCAGACTCCTTTATTGTAGAATAACTGTTGATATATGTGTAGGTTAATTTGGGGACTATTGATTCTATTCCACTGACCTGTGTGTCTATTTTCCAATCCAATTTATCACAATATTTGAGTTACTGTCACTTTTAATATAGCTTGAGGTCAAATAATGTGATGCCTCCATTTTTCTTCTTTTTTCTCAATATTACTTTCCTATTCAGGGTGTTTTGTGGTTTGTTGTGTTTCCTTTAAAATGTCATAGAAATTTTGATAGTGATTACGTTAACCCTGTACATTATTTTAGGTAAGCTTACCATTTTAACAATATTAATTCTCCCCATCCCTGAACACAGAATAACTTTCCATTTCTTTGTGTCTTGTGTCCTCAATTTCTATTACGTATAACAGTTTTCATTGTACAAGTCTTTTGCTTCCTCTGTTAAGTTTATTGCTAGGTATTTAACTCGTATTGTTTTCTTATTTTCTTTTTTTCTAGCTCATAGCTTATGTATAGAAATGCAACTAATTTTTGTGTTTTGATTTTGTAGCCCACAATTTTCCTGCACTCATTTATGGTTATGAATAGTATTTTAGTGGAGTCTCTAGGTTAGTCATGTATATCATCATGTCATCTACAAGTAGCAATAGTTTCACTTCTTTCCCAAACAGGATTCCTTTTATTTCTTCTTCTTGTTTGATTATTCTGGTTCAGACTTCTAATACTAGGTTAAATAGAAATTATGAGAGTATGCAACTCTGTCTTATATCTGACCTTAAAGGAAAAGCTTTTTTTTTTTCACTTTTTAGTATGACATTAGTTTTTTATATGGCCTTTATTATATTAAGTTCTCATTTTATTGAGAGTTTTTATCATAAATAGCTGCTGAATGCTGTTAAATGCTTTCTCTGCATCATGTGATTTTTGTACTTTCTTTTGTTGATGTGGAATATTACATTAATTGATTTGTTTATGCTGACCGTTCTTTGCATCTCTGAAATAAATCCCACTTGGTCATGGTGTATGATCATTTAGTTGGATTGTTAAATTCCATTTGTTAGTATTTTATTGAGAGTTTTTGCATGGTGATAGAGACATTGGTCTGTAATTTCTTTTGTGACATGTCCTTGCCTGGTTCTGGTATCAGTGTAATATTAGCTTTATAAAATGTGTTTGGAAGAATAGTAATCTAAAAAAGATACTTGGGATTATTTCAATCTTCATAAATTTGTTGTTTTGTATCCCAACAGATGATCAATCCTTGAGAATATTTCAGGTGCACTTGTAAAAAATGTAAATTCTGCCATTTTGGAATGGAATGTTCTATAAATGTCTATTAAGACAGACTGGTCCTGTTCATCATTTAAGGCTCTTGTTTTCTTATTCATTCTCTGTCTAACTCCTTTTAGAATTCTCTCTTTAGCCTTAATTTTTGTCACTTTCAATAGGATGTGTTGTGGCATGTGTCTGAGTTTATTTTTGTTTGGAACTTTGAGCTTCTGGGATCTAAGTGTCATATTCCCCATATTAAGGAAATTCTTGGCCATTATTGCTTATTTTTCTTCTGGACCCTATGATACAATGTTATGCTCTTTATGTTATTCTGTAAGTCTCATGCTATTTTTTGTATTTTTTTTTAATTTTCTCTCCTTTGACTGATCTATTCAGATGTTTTCCACTGCCTTGTCTTCCAGTTCACAAAAAGTTGGATTAAAAAAGTTTTAATACAACCATGTGTCTATGCCTGTTAACTGGTGAGTTCACCATTAATATTTAGGGTAACTATTGAAATATAAGTACTTATATTACAAATGGATAAAATTTTAAATCGGAAGTCAAAAGATCTGAACTAGTTTGTATGATGTGAGGAAATCATTTAGCTTCTCTGGTTCTATTATTTTCCATATAAAATAAATGTATTAATCTCATGAGATATAGAAAAGATCGAAGAACTCAGGGGTTAGTAAACTGGCTTGAATAATTAATGAGACCATTAACTCTGTTTCAGCATGGTGAAGTGATGACTGAATCTGACTCTGTCCAAACTGGATGATGTGACCAAATGCAGTTTACCTTGTCTACCTCTTAAATTGCTTTCCTGGAGAAGTTTCTTTCTCAAGGAAATCACATTCTTGCAGCAATAAGGCTGCCAGCAACAGTTAGAGATTCATTCTACAATATCTAACCTGTGTGTGCCAGTTATCCTGAAGAAACCATCATACAGAAATAAAATTTCAGAGCATATAAGCATATGGAGCTAAATCAGTTATTGAAATTCAGTGATACTGGTAAGAATCCAGAAATGGCTTGGATGTTCATATTAGAGGAACAGATAAAAAGTTCTTAGGAGAATTGCCTCAAACCATAATGTATCTTTAAAAAACAAAAGACAATCGACTATCAAAACAGAGGCATCCCTGATAAATGTTCCAGCTCAACAAATAAACTGTATTCATATCAAGAAATGCAAACTATTTTCAGCATCAGTAAATAGAAATTCAGTTCAGTCAGGCAGTATCCAAATATCATATGACTTTCAGCACAGTCAGAATGTATGTAAATCGACTCTTCTTCGAAATAATTTCATGAAAGCTCTTTTCATCTCATTGTTTCGCAAACTGTAGATCAGTGGATTCAGCAGAGGTGTGAGCAACGTGTAAGCCAATGACATCACTTTCTTGGTATCTGGGGAGTAGCCAGATTTGGGCTGTAAATAGGTCATAATGGCCGTGCCATAGAAGAGGGTAACGGAAGTCAGATGGGAGGCACAGGTGGAAAAGGCCTTCTGCCTCCCAGTGTTGGATGGCATCTTCAGGATGGCAAAGAGAATTCGAATGTAAGACAAGAGGATCAGCAAGAAAGGAATCAAGATAATCAAAATGGTGCCAGTGAATGCATAGATTTCAAAAAAAAAGATGTCTGCACATACAAGTTCTAGTACGGGGGGAGTCTCACAGAAGAGATGATTAATTTCATTGGGGCCACAAAAGGGAAAACTAAATACCCACGTGGTCTGCACAGTAGCCACCATGATCCAAGTAGCCCATGAGAGAATTACTAATCTTGTGAAGACACTTTCGTTCATAATCACTGGGTAGCTCAGAGGATGGCAAATGGCAACATAGCGGTCATAAGCCATTGCCCCCAAGAGAAAACATTCAGTCCCACCAAAAAAGACAATACAGTACATCTGTACAAAGCAGCCTGCAAAAGTAATTGTAGTTCTTACAGTGGAAAGGACCACCAGCATCTCAGGCACAACAGCTGCAGTGAAACCCAATTCCACCACAGACAAATTCAGGAGAAACAGGTATAAGGGGACGTGGAGGCTCTGCTCCATGGAGATGACAGCTATAATAATGGCATTTCCCATCAGAGTCACCATGTAAATCACCAAGAAAACCCCAAAGAGTTGCTCTTGCAGTTCAGGATAGTTAGAAAAGCCCAAGAGGATGAATTCAACCACAGAGCTCTGATTCTGCCTTTTCATTTCAACAGCTGAGTGTTTTTACGGACATAGTAAGGAAAGTATGAAGTCACAATCCAGTATCTCAGAGTGCACCTCTTCATTCACCCCATAGCCTTGGCAGAATTGTTAAAGAGGATCCCATCCCCACAGAAATTTACTTGGTGATTTTGGAGACTAGGTAACTAGTCAGATTAATGAATCTTTCCAATAAAAAGGAGAAATAAAGAAATCTGGCTTAGAAATCTTGTTCAAACAGTATAAAGCAATATCAAAATTCTATTGCAACTTGTACACTCTGTAATTTGAAAATTAAGCTAGCCTTAAACAAATAGAAATATTTGAACATAGGTCCCATTCATAACACATTGTTAAAGATATCAACTATTTTTTCCAACTTAACACAATAAAAGAAAGGTTAATAGGAAACACATGCATTCAAATTATTTTTAAAAATCTGATAAATAAAAGTACAACAAAAATTATATAAATATATATAAAATCAATATTCATCAGTTCAAAATGACTGTTCACAACCTGACTAAGTGTGATGACACTCAGTAGAAACAAACAACACGGGTTGTAGGTGATCTGTAAATTTTGTGTGTTGACTTTAGGTTTATTGAATTTTACTCAGGCTGTACCTGGAGAACGACACTGTGGTTGAATAGGAGAGAAATACTGGAGGCCAGTTCTCTATTATTTATTTTTATGACCATTATTATATAAGAAAAACTCTTTTTTTAATCATTGTAAACTTGCATTTTAAAGTTCCCTTACTCCCTTTGTCTCTATTCTCTTGCTCCCCAATACATTTTCTTATCAGTTTTCACTTAATCATTAATTATTCAATCAAAACCTCTGCAGTTCCTAGCATATTTTAGACTCTCAAGATCAGATATACCTTTGATCCCACAGCTCAACAGACAGCTGACCACACAGCCTAAAAGGAAGTAGGGTCTCAATCCTCAGCACGGTCTTTCTAAGTCTCAGCTCTTAGACCTGGCTGGCTTTCATCATTATCTCTGACTGAAATTTTATTTACATGTACGTAGTCTAACTCCTTCACTAGAATACACACTCAGCACAGTAAAGATTTTCTTTTGTTCTTTGCTATATTCACAATGTGGTAAAAGTTAAATGCTAAACCATTATTTCTGGAGTAAGTGAGGGAAAAAAATAGGAAAATTTAGACTCTATAGAATATCTAAATGAAAAGAAAAAGCAGCATTGTTGAAAAGCAAGTGCAGTAACAAGTGCTTTAGAAATTTCAATGAAGGAAAGACTGGTGCTGAGTGGGGTCAAACACCACAATCACTAAAAGCTTTGGGAAGAAGGGGCATTCGATATAAAGAAGGGATAAGGATACAAACTGACTTGCTCAAATCAAAAAGTATTTAAGAACAACCAAGCACTAGAATGCATACCTATTGGTCCTTGTGTGATGCCAGAACCAGTGGAAGTTAACTGTGAGTTTGGGAAAGCAGGAAGCAGACTGGTCAAACTGTAGACACATAATGCTGTCAAGTGCAAGTCACTGGCGTATTAGTAGATGGTGGACATCAAGCTGACTTGTTTCTGAGCGTCATCACAGTCATTTCTATAATCAAATGTGTATATTAGCCTTAATAATTATTTTTGTTGTAAAATCTCCTAAATTAATACAAATATGCTTTACAGGTATAAATATTTAAACTCATTTCTAGTGGATAAAGAAAGAACAATGTGTATTCAGTTACAAATATTAAAAGTGGTTGTGTTTTCAAGGTAGAAAATGTAGAGTATCATTTAAACAAAAACAAAACCTTTGACTGAATTAAAGCGTGTTAAGTAACAGCAGCTTTGTGCCCAAATACAGATGAGTGGATCAGGAAGATAGAAGATAGATGGATAGATAGATAGATAGACAGATAGATGATAGATAAATAGGACAGAGATACACACACACAAAGGAATGCTACTTAACTATCAAAAAACATAAACTCTTGCTATTTGCATCAACATGAATGGAGGAGATTATGCTAAGCAAAATAAGTCATAAGGAGAAAGACTAATACTAGATGATGTCACTTATATGTGGAACAAAGAGAAATAAAAAAAAAATCAAATAAAGCCAAACCAAGAGCAAATCCTAGAAAGCTGACTATAGAAAGAAGCTACCAGAAGGGGACAGGGAGGAGAAAGGGTGAGAGCAAGTTGAGGAGGGAGTACAGTGGACTATGGTGGGGGACTATGGGTGTCCTTCTGGTCGGTACAGTGCTGTAATTAACACCTAAGAGGGAGAGCCTATACTTCCAGTACACAGACAATTATATAAACTGATGTTACCCTAGTTTAAAGAAAAAGGTGGAGGGAAGACTAACACATAGTAAGGACTGAATGTTAGTTGTCATAGTAATCACACGCAAAACAAGTTTTGTGATGGAAAAAGCAGCTGACATATATGGTCCACCCTTTCTCTATAAGTTGTCTTAGATGACTCACTGGCAGAAAATATTTAGGAAGGTCGTTCCATTAAAAGATTGCAGTCTTCCATTGAAAACTTTAGTAATTGGACTATTTACCAAGTTCCCTTCTATTTGCAAACTTAAGATTCAACGGTAAGTGTAGTAATCACTTATACCACTAATATTGCCTGAAACTTTTTCAGAGAAGAGAAAAAGAAATTGTCCAGCATCAAAACCAAGTGAGTCAAGTGTTTCAGTTGCATCTGGTGATGCCTGAGGACAGAATTAGCACTTCAACATCTCCCCTTATCAGTAAGAGTAACTGTAAACAAGCCCACTGTCACACAAGCAGAATTTGCGCTTTCTTACCTATTGACTCTGTATCTTTAAATATCATGCTACTTTACCAGAAGTTTTACCTCTAGTCAAAAGTCAACTAAGTGATTAAGTGCAATGATTCTAGAGCATTATATATAAACATAACATTGACTCATGAATCATATGCCCTGGAGCATCCATCCCTAGAGAACTTGAAGTCACTTCATAAATATTTTTCGGTATTTTTGTGGGATAACAAAAGATACAGGAACTCACCCTCTCAGGTGAGAAAGCGCAAGAGCACACACCTGGAGCACTCGTCCTTTACAGTCCTAGAGGGAATAAATGCCTTTTCACACAAGAGACTCAGTTTCACCATGACTCCCCCCAATAGGAGGTTAAAATAGAGATTGAGTAAATATTATGAATGGGGAAGGAAGATACCACTGAGAGGAGGGTGTGAGCAAAAACAGGTGATATAGAGGTTGAGGAATAATTAGATGGTGTCAGCTCACAAGAGAAATGTCCTCCACCCTTCCAGGTTATTCTCAGGTTGACCAATCAACCAAATTAACATCATACAGATTAGGCAAAAAGACCAAGTTTAATTATAAATGCATTGAGAATTTACAAAACTGTAATTCTAAAGTAAATAGGACAAATTACAGGTTTATATCCTGAGTTAAGGAAAGGGGTTGAGGTCTGTGGTCAAGGGAAAGCAGAAAGGGTGAGGTCTCATGAAAACACCTTGCCTCGAGGTGTTTGCCCTGTGCCCTGATAGGTTTTTCTAATAAAAGGTTACTTGAGCTGACCCTGAGTCTTGGCAGTCTTCATTTGTTAAGGTCATGGTAACAGTTCGCTTGAGGTCCCTAGGGCCTTGATTGACCTTAGTTCTACAGACCAAGGTTACATTTACTGGAAAAAGCCTGCTCTGGACAACTTCTAGAAAGGTGGCCTGAACATTTTTGGGGAGGTCAGTCCTGCTATGGATGGAGCACATGTTTGGAGCAATAGTGGAAAATAAGTCAAGCCAAGTAGACTGGAGCTTTTTTGTAAAAAGCATGGCTATTACCCTCTACCTCATCCAAAAACTTGTCTTTTAGTGTTGAAATGTAGAGCCCTCCTATGTTTGAGGGAAAATGTCTTCACAATTGATTTCAAAGAGAGATTTTAAACTAAGGGTCAGTAAAGTTGGACTAGCTAGCATGAATTGAGCAAATCATTGAACTTCCTGATGCTATGACAGTCAGTATAAACAAACACAGTGTTACTAGTCCTGTGGAGTATATGGAAAAACCAGTAAACTGGCTTGAACATGGAGAACATGACTCAGTCCAGGCAAAGCAAAGAGATGAGTGAATCTGTAAGCTTGGCTTTTTCTACAACTAGACGCTGTGGCTTCATGAGATTACCTCTACTTTGTAAACTGTTTTCTTGGAGTAGCTCCATTCTCAAGAAGCTTACCCTCCCTGACAGGTGCCGACAAGACACAGACTCTTTTTAGTCTGTGTCCATGCTAAGGAAACTGGGTGCCAGTTACCATCAGAGAAGGTTTTTCATTCACAAAATCCAATCCAATCTTCCATGTCATCACATGGGAGGATAACCAACTATGAGCCAGGCCCATAGGAAATCAGGCTTATTTAACTCTTGCAATTTGTTTCCACTAAGACATGCTGCCCCTACTTTATGCATGTTGAATTAGCAACAATGAGTAATGCATACACAATTTATTCGTAACTTGCTACTGTTTCGTGTTTTCGAGTATTGGAGGAAATAATCGACGTACAATATTGTGTTAGATTAAGTTAATGACAAGATGATCAATGCATCATATAAAGTAAAATTATTACCACCGTAAGTTACATCCATCACCTCACATGTTAAAATTGTTTTTCTTGAAAATTTTCCTGTTTTTTTATTTATATATTTTACATTTTTGTGTATTCCCCATAAAATTCCCACCACCAGTTCACCCCTGAACCATCACCATAGTCCCTTGTGCTCAAAATTTTTAAGATTTAATATGTAAACAACTTAAAAATATAAAATACAGGGCTGCCCTGGTGGCACAAGAGGTTAAGTCTCAGCACTGTGAAGCTGTAGGGCAGCCATTGCAGAACGAGTTTGATCCCTGGCCAAAAGCCTGCCCCACAGGGCTCAGCAGACCCCTCCAGTCTCACCCACTGCTCCCCTCAGCAGTATATTTCAGTAGATCTGTCTGTCCTGCTCCCCATTCTGTCTCTGTTGAATCCTCTCACCTACCCCACTCCCCGGACCTCTGGCCTGCACCCCAATTCTTGGATGCATAAATAAATAAATAAAATATTAAAAGAAAACATGCGTGTATATATATATAATCTATATATATATATATATATATATATAAAATACAGTATGATTAACTCTAATTTCATGCTATATGTTACTTCCACAGAACTCATTTCTCTTATATCTTGGACATGTGGGCCATTTAACACTTTCTCTTTCTCCCCCACCCCCATCCCACCATCACTGGCTATTTCTGCTAATCATGATTTGTTTTGTTACTGTTTGCTGTTTGTTTTTTTTAATTTTAAACTCTATACCTAAGTGAGATCTTCCAATATTGGTCTTTATCTTACCTATTTCACTAAGCACAAAACCCTCAAGGTCCATCCATGTTAATCTAATAGCAGGATTGGCTTTTTGTTATAACTCAATAGTACTCCATTTTGCGTGTGTGTGTGTCAGTATCCCCTTCTTTATCCATTCATCCATTGATGAACACACTTAAGTTGTTTCCATGTCATGGCATGTACACCTACCCCTGTCAATGTCTTTTTCTTGAAACCACAAGCACAGACAATATGCAAGTAGTCATATAATCAGGTGGTAAAATGACTTGTAGTCCACATCTTGACCACCGGACTAACCATGTAGATTCTCTCCTTTTTGTTAGGAGAGGGCAGGCAGGAATAATATTGCAATGGTTTCAACCACTGGGGACAAAATTTCTTTTTGTGAAATCAGACCAGTTTTGCATCTCCACTTCTCATTTTTACCAGAGGCAATATTAAATAAAACATTGCTTTCCTCCAAATAACAATGAAAATAGTACATCTCTTTTATTACCAGCACGGGAACAGAACAGAAACTAAGGACATTAAGCATTTTGTGATCTAGATTCAATAAAAGAAGCCTCTTCAACTTACTAATAAAAAATTAAAATAGAAAATAAGGACTATGTTACAAATGTGACAAGATGAGAAATTATTTGGGGACGATTATACAATTACGGTGTGACTCAGGGAACATAAATAACAAGTACAAGTAGTTAATCACTGAGCTTTGCACAATAAAAAATAACAAATCATCTCTGTTTATAAACAAAATATCTGTAGGCACTTTGGACCCACACAAAGGGAAATATTTTAAAAGTCTCTAAAAACACAGTTCTATGAATGCAAAATATAATTCTACTGCAGTTGAGATGTCAGGGAAAAGCTCATGTAGTGAGCATTGCATAAATATGTGAAAAAATACCAGAGAAGTACTGTTTTGAAAAATAATCTGTGTGAGCCCATGGAGCGGAATCAGTGTGGTGTCCCAAAAATAACTGCCCTTTGTTTATAAATTCATGGAATAAATTTTCATTCCACAAATAAATAAATATCTCATCTATTGTTCATCTCTGGATGTCTACCCTGCTAGTGAATAAGAGTGGAACTTAAGATCAGTCTGAAGAAGGTAAAATGATTATGAAAAGCATTTCCATAGGAACTAATATTTTCCACTCCATCAGGCCTATGTGATGTATTCGAATATCATACAAAAATAAAGCATCAGTACACATAAAAATAGGTGTTTATTGAAACTTTATCTACAACTTTTATATAATCCAGTAATGAACTGGTAAACACATTAGAGGAACAGATAAACCGTTCTAGTATATTTTATGAAAACAAATATTTACAATAACTTAATGAAACACCATCAAAAAATTTCTAATACATTATTAAACATAGAAAAATCAACAAATGAAATATATTCATACCAGAAAAGGAGATGATTGGTCATGTATTACACTTAGCATGGGCAATGTTCAAATACACATGATTCTCACCCATCAGAAACTGTGTAAATTCATTCTTCTTTGCCATATTTTTATCAAAGCTCTTTTCATTTCATTGTTTCGCAAACTGTAGATCAGTGGATTCAGCAGAGGTGTGAGCAACGTGTAAGCCAATGACATCACTTTCTTGGTATCTGGAGAGTAGCCAGATTTGGGCTGTAAATAGGTCATGCTAGCTGTGCCATAGAAGAGGGTAACAGAAGTCAGGTGGGAGGCACAGGTGGAAAAGGCCTTCTGCCTCCCAGTGTTGGATGGCATCTTCAGGATGGCAAAGAGAATTCGAATGTAAGACAAGAGGATCAGCAGGAAAGGAACCATAACAACCAAAATGGTGCCAGTGAATGCATAGAGTTCAAATAAAAAGGTGTCTGCACATGCAAGCTCCAGCACTGGGGGAGTCTCACAGAAGAGATGATTAATTTCATTGGGACCACAAAAGGGAAAACTAAATACCCACGTGGTCTGCACAGTAGCCACCATGACCCCTGAGGCCCATGAGAACATAACTAATTTCATGAAAACACTTTTGTTCATAATCACTGGGTAGTTCAGAGGATGGCAGATCGCAGCAAATCTGTCATAAGCCATTGTCCCCAGGAGAAAACATTCAGTCCCACCAAAAAGAAGAATGAAATACATCTGGGCAAAACACCCTGCAAAAGTAATTGTGGTTCTCTCCGTGGAGAGGACCACCAGCATCTCAGGCATAACAGCAGTACTGAAACTCACTTCCACCATGGACAAGTTAAGGAGAAATAGGTACATGGGGACATAGAGGCTCTGTTCCAGGGAGATGATGACTATAATGATGGCATTTCCCAACAGAATCACCAGGTAAACAACCAGGAAAACCCCAAAGAGCTGCTCCTGCAGTTCAGGATAGTTAGAAAAGCCCAAGAGGATGAATTCAACCACCGAGCTCTGATTCAGCCTTTTCATTTCAGCAGAGGAGGTGTTCTGTGTCTGTGGTCATTGTACCTAATTTAGGAAGTCACAATCCAATAGCTGAGAGTTTCAACCTGAAATTCTTGACAGAAGATGCAATGAGAGCACATTTTGATGGATCTTCAAGTAGGCAGTTTTGAGAACGGTCAATATATTGAAGTAGTGAATCTTTCAGATACAAATGAAGAAGTGAAGAATTCTGGCTAGCACCTTCTTTTATTTTTATTAATTTCTCTCTATTTATTTGACATCACAGTACCTTTTTTTAAAAGTAGAAAATAACAGTAGGTGTTCTCTGGCAACATTCACTGCTAGATTGAAAATGAATTCTACTCTTAGACCGTACACAGCCATTAAATTATTTAGACTTCATTGTCTATTACATTGATGTAGGCATCTCTGTTGTTTCCAATTGCATATGCATATGAATTTTCAAATGGAGTGTTGCAAATAAACAAATAGCAAAATATATCTGGAAAAAACTATAACTAATAAATTAAAAGCAAAAAATTGATAAATATTTATTAAAATACCAAAGTCAAAATGTGTTTATATTTCTTTATTTAAAATGAAATGTAGCAGGGGCCTCCCTCGTGGTGCAAGGGGTTAATTCTCAACACTGTGAAGCTATTGGCAGACACTGAAACACAAGTTCAATCCCCGGCCAGGGAGCTTCCCACATGGTGCAGCAGACCTCTCCTGCTTCACCCACTGCTCCCCTCAGCAGTGATACTTCAGTCGATCTGCCTGTTCTTCTCCCCACTCTGTCTCTGGTGAATCCTCTCACTACCCCCCACACACCTTCTGCCTACACCCCAATTCTTGTATGCATAAATAAATAAATCTTTTTTTAAAAAAGAAATGTAACAAAAGGACACAAAACAAATTAAAAAACACCACTTAAAGGAGGTTGAATTTCAGATATACATATCTCAGATTAGCATAAGTAAATAGTATCAAGCTAACTGATCTGCTCAGAGGTTCTCTGACTAATTATACTATTATTTGCCTTGATGGGAAACTTTAAAGGCAAGTTTTTCCTGACCTTTCCTGGCCACCATAAAATGACTTTAGGGCTATAGAAAATACCATTATGGTTCTTCTACTTCCTTTCTCTTTGCCTCTCCCTGTCTGAATCACCTTTCTTCACACCCTCCCCATAGACTCGTATTAAGAGTGCATTTAACCATTCAATATATACTGATTGATCATCTACAAAATGGGTGCCTATGACCCTAGATGTATATATTAAGCCATAACCTCAAAAGACATGTCTTCCATGATCACACACATGAAATAATAAACATTAATCTCTAACCCAGCTCTGGGGTGACTCATGTCTCCCATGTTTATATTTTACCATTACAATCAGCAACAAATTAAATAGCACATAATTATTTAAGGTTTATGCTACTTAACTAATTCTCCCTCTGAAATGTAACTTCGAGAGACAGGATAATTTTTTGGTCTACAGCAGGTCATAAATAGGATAAAAGATACCAAACTAATTCATTGAACACCTGGAGGAATGAATTTTAAAATTAGAAATATAGAGTCTGAGCGAATAAAATCTCACAAATGAGAAAGAAGAGCACCAAAATAATCCACAGCTTTGGTAAAAGTTCACATTGTGCCCATATACCTTGAGACAACCTGTCCCTCCACGGCTGACCATCTTCCTCCAGTTCAGCTGCTCTTCCCAAGAGCCCTCTGGGTAAAGCACTTCACTTCTCCTCTATTCCACACCACACTCACCCAAGCCAACTCTCTGTCCCCAGTTCCCCTTCCACTGTCAGGCCCATGGGAGTCCATCGGTTGGCCAATTCAGCCCAACTGACGCTGAGTCAATCCACTGCCTCTCTCCTAGCCTCAAACTGCCCCATCGCTAAATGGTCTCTTAACTGACTTCCTGTGTTTTGGAACTTATCCTCCAATATACCCTCATATCTCTGCCAAAATGACATCGTCCCCCTCCAGAGATTTCAGGTTCTCTTATATCCATGAACTACAAAGCTCCCTTCTCAGGATGACGTTTTTGAGAAAACAGAGTGGTAACAAGTGCTTTAGGGACTCAAGGAGGAAAAAATAATTTCTAAATGGAGAGGAAGAGAGAAAAACATAACCACAATATGTCACAGATGGAAGGGTAACTAAGTGGAGGGGAAAGGCTAAGGAGAGATGATTTGCTCAAATCACAGGTCTTGGATGACATTTAGCACGACCATGAAGGCCTGCTGGTCTGGGACGCTGCTTTGAAAACCAGCAGAATTTCATGGTGGAACATGGGGAGGGCAACAGGCAGAAGGACAAGCAAGCCCAAGACTTGCCTTGTTTTCTCGAGCCCAGATCATTAGGACATTGGCAAAGGGCAAAAGGTGTTTTAATTTACACTCACAATGTGATGGGTCAAAACAAATGTCTGTGTTAACTTAGTCATTCTATTTTCAATATCAAAACATCACCTGACATTAGTAATGTGAACTCCTTAGGGGGGGAAAAACATTTAAGGGCCATTTCTAACATACAAAAGTAGAAAGTTACATATTAAAACCCAAGGGACTAAAAACAAGTAAAGCTTTAAAATGAGAATAGTTAGAGTTTCCTGTTAAAACAGATACATATTAGGAGGCTGTGAAAGTTATGGAATAAAATAAACAGGCAGGAACTAACCCTTAGCAGGAGCTACTGCCTTCATGAAATATTCAAAACACAACGAGTCTCATTGCTCCACCTTTTCCCCTAATTCTGACCTGACTGATTTACTAGCATGTCTGATCACTCAAGCCAATCACTTCCTCCTCTGGGGTTCAACTTTCCACATGACTGGTCTTGCTTCTGACCACCTTCCACCCAGCTGCAATCCTCCATGAGTAGATGATTAGGGCAGGAAAACAACTCATGGCTCCAATATGCTCAAATTTTTCTTTGAATGTGAAAAATCAGTGCAGTTGGCATTCTTTCCTGAGTCCTGATTTCTCACCCATAGTCATCTCCAATTCTCAGTGAGAACTATAAATGCCAAACCCGCCAACAGTTCATAAGCAGAGCCTTCTGTTCTTACCTATTGCAGCCTGTGATACTCATCCTGTTTAATCAGACGTTGCAATCCACTAGTTAAAAATTCCCTCCTAAGTACAACCCATTCAATGCACAGATGCTATAGGAGTACATGGCATTGAACGGTTTGCCCTGGGAGAAGCTTCTCCAAAGAACTTATCTCAATTTATATAAGCTTCCCCACATGAACAAAAAAATCAGTTTCGCTGACTTGGAGCAGCGCCTCAGGTTTCTGTAGGGAATAACACCTCTTCACTCACGAGACTCAATTCCACCATGACATCTCTCATTAAGAAATGAAATAGAAAAAAACACAAGGGACCATGGAGATGGATCACGGGTGAATTGGTGGTGGGCTACCCAAGGGGAATGCAAAATGTAAAAGACATAAATAACAATAAAAATATATATTATAAAAAAAAAAGAAACGAAAGTTGTGTGAACATCAGTAAATAAATAGAGAGAAGAAAAAAGGAAAGTGTGAGCAAAGACAATAAGCGACAGTGAAATAACTCTGAAGGAAAAAATAAAGGATAGTTTCACTTACAGGAGGAACATAGAGGAACCAAATAAGGGATCAGGGGAAAAAAATAATACCACCACCACCAACAACAACAACAAAAAAAACAGAACAAAACAAAACAAAACAAAAATAAACTGACAACTATAAATCAGAGACATTCTGCAGGGGAGGGGGAGGGAGAGAGACCAAAACAAGGGCAGGAAGAGCACAGGGACTATAGCGATGGTGTAGGAGGTTCACATGGAACCAGTGGTGGAAATTCTAGGGGAACTACACCTGGGAAAAGAAAGAAAACATTGTACAAAAATGAATACTGATGTAAAATATATATAAATAAATAACAACAACAACAACAAAAAGGCGAGTGAGCTAGATGGAGGTGGACAGTTTCTGCAATGACAGGACACAAAAAGCTAAGTCAAGTCCCAACAAAGCCAGCAAAATTAGAAGTCTATGAAAAGACATGCCTCATTTTCAACACATAAGTTCCATAAATTTCTAGAAAGATGGGTAGCAACTATTTAAACAGCTATTAATTGTAAATACAGAGTGAAAAAGAGTCTATAATACTATAGTATAGCATTTCCTTCAAATGTTGGCATTGATAACTTTTACACTATCCCACCTTACAGAATGAGTGCAGTCTACATTATTATATTAAAGAATCAATTTTTAATTATTTATTAATGTAACACTGGTTTATTTTTAATAAAATTTTGGTATTTATCTTGAGTTTACAATATTATGTCAGTTTTGGGGAGTACAAATGTACACTCAGTACATGCCCTACCACCAAAGCTTCAGTGCCATTCCTGCTATCAAATTGACCCCCTCTGTCCACTCCTCCCAGTCTCCTTCACCTCTCCCCCTGGTGACCATCATGTTTTTCATGGACACATTTTAGACATATTTCATTTTCCTTGCTGGTTTATGTTCTACATATGAGGG
Source organism: Scalopus aquaticus (assembly GCA_004024925.1). NCBI lineage: Eukaryota > Metazoa > Chordata > Mammalia > Eulipotyphla > Talpidae > Scalopus > Scalopus aquaticus. Next base: position 625 of record PVIJ01003838.1, on the reverse strand, counting down.
AAGACGTCAGTAATTGTCTTTCACTTTCTGAGGGATTTGCTTAGTATAATCACCTCAAATTCCATCCATGTTGCTCATCTTTTTTACTTTTTTTTTAGAGATTTATTTATTTATACAAGAACTACAGTGTAGGTCAGAGGTGCGGGAGGTGAAAGGATTCATCAGAGACAGAGCAAGGACCAGAACAGGCAGACTGACTGAAATACACTGCTGAGAGGAGCAGCGGACGAGGCAGGAGAGGTCTGCTGCACCAGGTGGGAATCTCCCTGGCCAGGTATCCAACTCGTGCTCCAGTGGCTCTGGGTAGCTTCACAGTGCTGCTCTTAACCTGTTGCGCCACCAGGGAGGCCCATGTTGCTCATCTTTTTATTTATTTATTTATTTATTTATTTATTTATTAATGTATATATTTTTATTGTTATTTGTGTCTTTTACATTTTGTATTCCCCTTGGGTAACCCACCACCAATTCACCCGTGATCCATCTCCATGGTCCCTTGTGTTCTTTTCTGCTCCATATTGTGCCCTTACCCTCCCTTCCCCCCGCCGCCCTCCCCCCACCCCCCAAATGTCTCTCTCCTATTTGGTTTCCCTATAGTCCTGTTATAAGTGAAACCATTCAATAT